>JABRWK010000137.1:47796-60619 GCA_013372445.1 Hypothenemus hampei | reverse complement strand
GAATTAGAAGGTAATCAAAAGAAAGGTTTCTTTCTTAATTTATTTTTAGAAGTCACAGTCAAACCTTTTATTTACTACTTACATTAACATTAAACTGAGAAATTAGCAATTTATACGTTCCAGTTAAAATAATAGAACAGCGTAACGAAAGAGAAAAGAATATTGGGTCAATATAAAGATGATGAGTATGCGGCACGTATTTCAATCATATCACTTAGTAATTGATATTTGTTTAAGAAAATGATGGTAGGCAAACAGCACGTGTCGAATTTCAGTGACAAAAACCTCCTACATTTTCAAAAGAACTACCACGAATACTTATTTGTATTTTTTTTGTTTACCTTGAAGTTAGGCATGCTTATTTTACGTAGATTGAGTATTCATTGGATCGTGTTTTTAATGAAAGGAATAATTTCTGAGCACATCAGAGTACTAATTTCTTGTAACCTTGGCCGTAGAGAGTGTAATCAGCAACAAGGCACGTTTAAGACATGTGTCACGAAGTGAAAGATCATATTCCTTATCATGTAATAACGCTAAATAGAATTTTTTAAAACTATTTGTTAAAATTAACTTTTTCCCAATAGGACTAGAGAAAATGTGTTTCATATACCAGTAAGTTATATCTATTTATAATTTAATTCTATTAATAAGTTTTGAACTAGGAAAGTGGATATTAAAGTAATGTTAATTAAATATGCAACCGCTTACTACAAACCTATGATGTGAAATTAATGATTTTCGTTTAGTTTTCTGTATGTACACTTTAGATTAAATTACATTTTACATTTGTCACAAACTTATTATAAGATTCGTCTCAAAAATATTATGAACTATTAAACTTTTCCATTTTCAATAATGCTTTGAAAGTATCTCTGACCTAAGTAACAAGTTAAGTCCAACAAATGAGATCATTAGTTCTTCTTCAAGAAGCAAAAGTGTTTGTGCTTTATCGAGATAGAAAGACGTTTAAAGATTTCAAAGAACTAAGAAAACTTTACTTTCATTTATATTTTAAAACAAAACTTACAATCGTACTTCTTAATCAAACTCGTTCGAATGTAAACAAGTCTTTAGTTTTTGAGCCAATATTTTTGATTTATAAAATAAAATATAGAAAATCCACAATCAAATTTAAATAAAAAACTTCGTTTTAGATAAACATTTAAAAAAAAAAGAAGAAAAAGCGATCTACTGAATAAATTAATGAATTTTTCCAATTATTTCTTCTAAATAATAAGCATATTATATGAATGGAATAATGTTCATAAATTGAACTAAAATTATTATTTCAATTAAAACTTGTTATTAAAACTGAAAACGTAAAACTGCTGTGAAATTCTTATAGTTTTACAAGAATAGTTCTTATTTAAATCGATCAACTGAATTTCTACGCACTGCTACAAAATATTTTTTTATTTTTTTACACTTTACTGTAATCAACTTTTGTTGTTTTAATGACACCAAAGTTAATTTCAAACCATAATTGGTTGTTAGGAAATTCGTAAGAAGTGTTCGATTTTAATTACAATTGTCACGTGTCGATATTCCAAAAGAAATCGAAACAAATGTATTTTTGTTATTCTTTCTTTAATTATTTTTATTAAACACTTTATGGCTCCTTTAGTTTTCTTAGAGAACGTAATACAGATTTTCCAGTAAATGAAAATATTTTCAAGAAATCTACAGACCTAATGGAAGTATTTATTTTTAATTATAAAGCGCTTTTTATTATTATGTCGTTGTTTAATGCCTTTCCAAATGTACTTACAGATTACTAATAATTCTTGTCTAAGTATGCGGATATTGGAAATGATAAGAGATTTGTATCTATCATTTTATAACTTTTATTTATTAAAGTACCTGCCCTAAAGAAAAAGTCCAGTGGGGAGAGATTAGGGGATCGCGTTGGCCATTTAATCAATGAATCAGGAGACTTCTCCATTGATTGGGGAAATTCCATATTTAAAAACCATGTAATTCGATGGTCATTATACGAATGCCGTTCTGTTGAAATCGTATGTCTAGTAGTTTCCCCATCTAAATTTCCAATAAATATTTTTGAAATGTATTGTTTGTTATATCAAATTTTAAATTTTCATTTCATACTGCCTGAATTTAAAAGACTACCTAGTGTTATTATTACACTTTGCATTCAAATTAACATAACATTAAAATACATCATAACAAGGAAATTCGATTTCTTGTGATTCTTTCTCATTTGATATTGATTTTTTTCAGTTTTTACGCGAATTCTTTATTAATAATATACTAGTCCAGTTTTGTATTAAAAATGTAGTTTTGGACACATATGTACATACAATATGAATCAGCAAAAATGAGTTTTTTTCTTTAAATTTGTAACACACTGTGGGACGTTCCAGCTTTATGGGTAAATGGATACTTTAGTTAAAATAGAGCTGCATATTTTCTGAACAATTTGTCTTTTCATTCGTGGTTCTAAGGCTTTTAGTGAATGAAATATAGAGTTTACCGTTAAAATGTACCTATTTAACAGCAAGGGCTTTTTTACGTTCTTTATATTTCGTACTTAAAATATTTCACTTTTTCCCCAAAACCTCCTATATAACTTAATTAATTTGAAATCATATTATACAAGACATTTTATCAACAATAAATTATAAGAATACAAGTTGTAACAAATATTTAGTGAAATACGTTTCTATTCAAAGATATAGGATGTTAAAAATTGTATTGGTTCATGTTTTTTTTCTTCCTTTGTCAGTATTTTTTAAATTATTTTCTTAAAATGTTGTTTACTTGCTGCGCTGTAAGACACTTACAAGTAACAAATAGACTTACAAGTTAATATCATTAAACGGTTAATTTTAAAGTCGATTTAATGAATTATGCCAAAAATATAGTGGTATAATTCACTAAATTGAAGCAATTTTCTTATCTCACGAGGTATTATTGTCGTAACTACGAATTTTTAATGTCTTTAGGCTCTAAGTTTCCGACAACTACTTCTCAACTCTTCATATTATGTATACAGAGGATACTGCTTAGTATACATAAAATGGGCAACTCAACATTTTTTGACTCTCCTTGACTTAACTTATTTAAACTTAAAAAAGCAATTAAAAATAGACATACATATATCTTTAAAAGGTCATTTAGGTATTATAATTTCTTTAATTGAAAACATACATGGTGTGCCATAACATAACAGTTCTACGATTTTTTTCTATGTTCAGTGCCCTCCTGCCAACGTATTGTGGCGTTGAGGCGGAGATAATGGGACACTCTCAGTATAGTAAATGTTTCACAGTTATTTAAAGTTTAAAGAATGAAATAAATATTTTATTACTGTAAACTAGATACTTACCTAATAATAATTAATTAATTAATTAATTACCTAACTCACTGAGTAACTAACTAAACTAAACCAAACTAACTTTACTTTAGTAACTACTTAATTAAAAATTGAAGTAACGTTATATTATGTTGCATGTGTTTATACTGATCTTTCGATTTTATGGGGTACTTTTCTTTCTTTTTCGATTTCGATTATCATAATTTTGTAAACCGTAGATAAAAAAACACTCATTGAATCAAAAATAAAGCTTTCCTTGTATGACATCTGTGAATCAAGGCCTTTAAGAATTTATAATTTTTTTTGAATTCCCTGAAAATACGTCAGGTTCTCTAAAATGGTCTACGATAAATTAAGTAAGTATATTTTTGTTAAATTTCTAGGATTTTTTTATTAAAAGCCTTTCATTGGTTTCATTGGCATCAAAGTAAACAAGATTGATATATTGATATTAAGTTAAAATTCTCAGAATTTATTAAGTTCAACGAGAAACTATTCGTTGCCGACGTAAAAATTTCGGTTTTGACGTAAATAAAAAAAAATGTTTCAAGACTCAATAAAAACTGAAATTTTCGGAAAGCTTTATTTGGTAATTTTCATATCAATTGATTAAAAACTACTATAAAAGCTCGAATCAATTGAATAGTTCAATAATTGTTGACGTTGAAATTCTTATCGGACTTCACTCCGCTTGAAAGCTTAAAGGGTGGCAGGTATTTTTTTCAAATCCTTTTTAAGAAAACCCATTTTTCAAGCCTACTTCAACAACCCCTGTTTCAGAATAGAATACCCAATAAGAAGTTAAAATATGTTCCTTCAATCAATGATATTTATCTATACATATACATATGAAGTAAACTCGAAATATTTGGAAAGAGGTAAACCCAAAAACTATGAAACCGATGTTAATGCGATTTACACCATTGTACAGAGTAGCTTATGGAGAAGGTTATAGACTATTTATAACATTAAAAATGTTGAATGCAATGGACTAATTAGAGAAATTTAATTTACATGATAATATATTTACATACATACACTGTCTGCCAAAAGTCCGGCCATCTTGAATTATCGCGAAAAATACACGACTGATTAAAAAATACTTTATATAAAAGTTGAAAGATATTGAAAATTCTACCACACTGTGGCATTCAGAAATATACAGTGTGTCCCAAAAATCAGTTACAACAATCAATATCATATTTTCAAGTGGAAACATGTATTTTTTTTTTCATTTTTGAATTTTGCTTTAAATTCTATAATACGTAGGTATATTTTATGTATCATCGTGTACCTAAATTCAACAGTTATCGAGAAATATACGATTGAACATCTGTGTATGAAAAGCGTGTCAACCCTGAATTATCTCGAAAAATACACAATTTGTTAAAAAGTACCTTAAATAAAAGTTGAAGAATCTTAAAAATTTTCTGTAATATTCAGAAATATACAAAGTGCCTCATAAAATGCAATGAATTGAGGTTATGTTTTTCTTATGGAATGATATACTTTTTATGGCATTTTCTAATTCACCATCGTATTCTGAATATACTTCATGTAACATGTCTTATGGCTAACTTGCAACACCAATTTTTTAGCTTTTTGGAAGAGATGATTTGGAACTTGTTTTTTCCTTTATTATTAGTTAACGGTTAAGCTATTAATTTAGTGAGCTGTTTGTCCAACTCACGTGGATTCGAATGCAACTTACTTTGTTCGACTAATTGTAAACAAGAAAAGCCCTGTAATATTCTGCGGCCGCTAACGAATGGAAAGAAACAATAATAGCTTAAAGAATGATGTAAATTGAAATTTGTGAGACAGACAGTATGAGGACTGTGTTGGCGTCAGAGAAGCCGGGTGACTTACGATCTTAAAAATTTTAGCGTCAATCTAAATTTAATAATATTACATGTAAAGGGTCATAGAAAATTTAAAAACGGAATCGCTCACTCCAGGTCACTTACGCACTTCCACTCCAAAAACCTTTACCCAAAAAAATGAATGACGGTCAATTGTCCTAAGCCACCACGACTCTCAACGTCACATTAACTGATTCACAATACAATACAATCACATTGACAATTGGTTATATAAAATAAAATTACAAAATTTAAATTCACAAACTATGTACCCGATCTTTCAATACACCGATCATCGATTACGGAAAATCAATAAGATTCAATAAAATTCAATAACTAATGACGGTAAAGGACTAAAAATCATTAAAGTCAAGAGTCAACGAACCTGATCCCCAAGTGACCCTGACCTAATCTAATTACTCTCACTTTCAGGGTGCGCCTAAAAAGGCATTTGCAAAACTTCCCGGATCTAAAGTAAACAACAAAGTGAGATTATTAGTTAAATTTTCAAAGGAAATTTTAACGTTTTCCTGTTATTAATACCTTCCAAAAATGAACCGTGACAAACTCTAGCGGTTCAGAAGGTATTGCAGAATTAAAGAAAATCATATTGCATGAAATGTGTTCAGAATGTGATGATGAATCAGAATTCGTGTATTTTTCGAGATAATTCAAGATTGCCGGAATTTTTCCACACAGTGTATAGTAAATACAGGGTGTTAATTTGAAAACTTCCCTATTATCTCAAAACGGGTTAGGTTTTTAAAAAATTGTCGGAACCCGTCAATTTTGTTATCAAGGGGGACATCTTTTGATCGTAAATTCATAGATGTAGGATCATCTCACTAAACGGGGTGGCAACCCTTTAAAGAATCTTTAATGGCACGGGGGTCATGTGGTTTGTCATTTTAAAGAACTTTCAAAACAGAATTTAGTAATTAGATTTTAAATTTATCAATTAGTTTCTGAGAAAATGAACTGCAAATAGACAATAATTTCAAAATTAAAAACTTTTTTTCGCAAAAACTATTAGGTTTTCGATACATGTTGTAAGGAACTTTTCTCTTGGAAATGACGTTCTTAATCGTTAGTTACTAGTACAAAAGTTACTTCTCCATAACACCCTGTATGTATGTACAGAATGTTCAATAAACGTTTATATAAATTTAACCAGCGATTAAGGATGTCATTTCCAAGAGAAAAGTTCCTTACAACATGTATCGAAAACCTAATAGTTTTTGCGAAAAAGCTTATTAATTTTGAAATTACTGTCTATTTACAGTTCCTTTTCTCAGAAACTAATCGATAAATTTAAAATCTAATTACTAAATTCTGTTTTGAAAGCTCTTTAAAATGACATGCCACATGACCCCCATGATATTAAAAATTTTTTAAAGGGTTGCCAATTGTTAATGCAACTTGCCATCCCGTTTAGGGGGATGATCCTACATCTATGAATTTACGATCAAAAGATGTCCCCCTCGATAACAAAATTGAGGATTGGCGATTTTTTGAAAACCTAACCCGTTTTAAAATAATAGGGATGGGAAGTTTTCAAATTGACACCCTGTATATGTGAACGGTTTTTGTCCTAAAAAATAAACAAAAATTTGGCCACCTAAAAAATATTTAGTTATTCCACTATATTTTCCATTTAAACTCCAACAGTTATATCCAAATACATTCAAAATGTTACTTTACACAGGCGAAGCCAGGTTTTACGGCTAGTATGCCTATGTTTTTTTAAATGACATCGTGTGGCATATGGGTGATTCCTGAAAAAAGCGTAATTGTGAATTGATGAAATTTTGAAAAATTAAACCCCAATTTAAACAATACGGTTAGTTTCCCTTGAAACTATACGGAAATATTCATTGCTCAACTGGAAACTATTATTTCAAGTGATTTAGGGAAAACTTCTTAAAAAGTGCTGCACGGAGGGGACATTTTAATAAAAAATGATATAAAGAATGAACAAAATTATATTTTTAATAAACAAAATTCAGTTTTTTTTTATTTCGGTGACAATTTCTCATTGAAATTGTTATTAGAAATTTTATTTTTAAACTAAAAAGTTCTGACGAATACATATTTCTGTTTACAAACCAGCAAATAATTTTACGTATAATTGAAAAAATTAAATAAAAATTCTTACCCTAAAATAGCGTGCACGGAGTTGACAATGTTTGTTTAACCGTTTACACAACATTAGTTTTCAAAAGTTTTTTTAGTGTAGTGTATCGACTACTTGAAAGCAATATATATCCAAAGAAACATAATAAAATCCTGCACCATAGACCAATTGTCACACTGTCTTACTGAGAACAGAGAGTTGACACAACAAATAGTTACAAGAAAGTCAATCTTTGTCTTTCGATAATCAACAGTTTCTTTACCAAAAAATTAACTCTCCGGCAATCATTCGACATTAGATGGTTATAGATTGGCAGCTAGAGAACCTGGATTGAGTACTTAAATAAAAATAACATCGAATAATTCAAATTTCGGTAAGTTAAAGTACACGGAGGGGACATTTTCATGTTTTCAAGGAATAAAAACTAGGAAACGCTTTCAATTTTATTCAAATTTATACTATAAAGCTCAAAAAAAGTGGAAGATCGGAAGTATTAAATAATATAAGAAAACAAACGTGATTATTAGTCGATTTGAGACATTCACCAGTTACTTGAAAATTACGCTTTTTTCAGGAATCACCCATATAATTTAATAAAATTAATTTAACATAAAAAAATATTTCTTGACATCTGTCACAAGTAATTTCTCCAACAATTTTTTAAAATTAATCAATTTATTACACACAAAATTTATAAAGTCGGAACAAAATAAACTTGGAGGTACGTTATTATTTTTTGTGACGTCAGGTGTGGACGGCGTTGACAACTTATGTACAAATTCTTAATTTCGAGGTTAAAACTGATCTCATTGTTAATGTAAATATCTTTTTAATTCTATCTTTTTATAAAATAACAAACAATCCAATCAACAGAAATCATTGCCTTCCAACATATTAACGTTAATTTATTTTTTTCAAATTATATTTATTTTTTCGTACAAATTTATTATTTTACTAAAGTATGAACATTCGACTTGGCAATGACCCGTATTGAAATTCAATAATGTCAATATTAAGACAAAAAATAATTTATATTTTTGGGGCTTGCCTTATCTTGATAGTGGTATCGAGGCGATTCAATGGGTTTGATTATCCACATCAAATATCTTATTTCACGGAAACGAATGAGCGGTAAAAGTTTTTGCAATTTTGTTATTTAGTGGATTAGATTAGTTACATCGATGACGTGCATTCAAGTTTATTTTGCCCCGAATTTATATTATTTGAAGAATACAAAGAGAAAAGGAAGATTGTCCAAAAAACTGCTTATTGCGAAAATCGGAAAATACATACACCGTTTTTAATATCGGCTTTTAAAGGCTTGGCTTGTTTGAAATTTCAGTAGTAATGCAACATGCTATTATAAACTCTTAAAAGATATTAATTTTAAGTCTGCGTTACTGTGAAACCAATAGAATCGACCAAAGTGGGCGATATGAATTTTTATTGAGGAAAAGAGGGCAATGTTTACAAAACCATGGCGTTTTTTTAATATCTTTACAAAATTTACGAAATGAGTATTACAACATAATTGTTGCAAGATAAAATAAAATATTTTCAATATTTAATTGTAAAACTTAACTTCAATGAAATTAATGTTAACTCATTATCGTCCAGCGTCCTATTTTGAAGACATCATATTATTGTTTTTTTTTTGGAAAAAGCGAATATCAGGAACAATTTGAAGTATAAATGGTGTCTCAAATTAGTAGGCCAATCGGCTAACCAGAGATTCTTTATGCGAAAATAATTATACTTTCCTTATGCCAGTTTTTCCGTTGATGGTTTATACTCACAATCAGTGTACAGGGTACCATAGTTAGAAAAAATATTAATTTTTTTAATAATTTCAGTGTTTTTTAACATAATTTTTTGAAATTTTGCAATAAAGCACATTTTTCCTATAATTTTTGTAAAAAAATTTGAAACAGGAGCGGGAAAAATGTGAGGTCACGTACATGTTTCCTCATTCAACTTTTTTGGGCACGCTTATGGTGAGTTCGATTAACTTTTTAAATTAACTATTTCCTTATCTTTATTTCTTCATTCTTCTTTAGAAGATATTCCAGCTTATAGTCCTCAATACATGGCTCCTATACATATACAGGGTGTTCCCTAATATCATGTCAATACTAAAGGGTGAAATTCTTTAGCTGTATATGTATAGGAGCCATGTATTGAGGAATATAAACTGGAATAACTTTTAAAGCAGGCGGTGAATCAAAATTTTACAAGAATAAAGAAATATAGATAAGGCAACAGTTAATTTAAAAAGCTATTCGAATTCACCATAAACGTGCACAAAAAAAAATTGAGGGGGGAAATATGTACATGACCTCCCATTTCTTCCGCCCTTGTTTCAAATTTTTTTTACAAAAAATATAGAAAAAATGTACGTAGTCAAACTGTGCATTATTGCAAAATTTCAAAAGAAATATGTTTAAAAACACTGAGGTTATTAAAGACATGAATATTTTTTTATAAAAAAAAAAAAGAAAGCCTAATTATTTTCGCAGAAAGAATCTTTGGTTAGCAGATTGGCCTACTAATTTGAGACATCCTGTATATGCAATTTTTCATTAGAATATAAAATAAATAATTTGGGCGTAAATGGGTTAACATGAAGATAATATATATGTGTATTATAAACCTGATACGGGTTTACAATTTTATTCACTACCTACTATCGATTCTATATTCATATGTATGTAGGTATACAGTTTTTCCCCTTTTAGCTGCAAAATTTCTTCAAATATTTTAAATTTTTGACCTTCTTCGGACTTACAATTAGATCACTGTCATGCTCGTTACTAGTTTCAATTAGACCATAGATGTAAATGTTTATTAATCTTTTTTCAATTTCGAATTAAATTTTGATCACCTCCATTTTTTCCCTATAAATTTGAATATCGCTCACCTTAGTTGCCATTTGTGAATTCTATGGCAACGCAGGCTCAAAATTAAGATAACTTAATGGATTTTCTCACCAAAGTTGCATGTTACGCGCTACGTGTTGCCAGGACTTAGGAAGCATGCAACTTTAGGGATTTAAGACGATATACATATGTATATGCCACCTAGGTATTTTATATACAACGTGATTTTACGGACGACCCCTAATATATACATATACGTATGATAAATAACTTATATCATTCGGAATACAAGTGAATGTCGCTCGATATACCAAGAATTTTAATTTCAAAATAATATATTGGCTCTCAATAGCACAAGGTGATTTTGTTTTTTAACGAAAACAACGAAGAAGCTTTAAAACACTCGTTGAATGTAATATTTTTTTATCAAATTAAAACAAAACACATCAAACTGGCAAGGATTACACAATCTACGTAAATATGGCTTAATAAATTTGACTTTATGAAACGATATTTTCATGGAAAAATAAACCAACTAAATAAGGGTTGTGTTTCTAATGATTCGATTGAATATAAATTGTAAATTGCTCCGAAGTTAATTGGGATGAAAGAACTGAAATTATACTATATTATCAAAAAACATATAATTCAAGAGCATCAAAATCAGATCAAGGGACAAGAAAGGCATAATATTAACCGTGCCATAATTATTCTCTGAAAATAGTGTTAATGAACCTATTTACTTCCTATAACGGAAATTCTCATTCACCATCTTCCACGTGTTTATCATCTTTGTAGTCAATTGAACTCGTTGTATTGTTTGATTATTCATTTTTGAATTTGAATTTGAATTCTGATTAAAATTCTTTATTACAAATTCCACGATCCCTTTTAATTGAATTCTTAACATTCCAACAGGAAAAAAGACAGGAAACAATAATCAAATGCAAAACCAAAAGGCCATTGGAATTCTTTCAGGTTAATACTCCCTCCAAGAGTCAGTTTTAGCATTGTATTTAAATAATAAGTTAAAATAAAGACTTATATGGTTAAGAAAATTTTATCTTTTTTTTAGAAATAATAGAACTTTAGACACAAACAAATCTATGTTGTTCTATATAAATTACACATTCTTGCCGAATTTTATTGTTCTGGAAAACATAGTGTCTGTTCGGAAGTTGAGTTTCATGTGTTTATACTTATTTTATATGTTTTATAAGTTATAGTTTATAGCTTTATGATCTTTATGTTAGTTGCTTTTGTTCGTTACATTGTTGTCCTATCATATGTCACAAAATGTCAGGAATGTCAATTTTTATTCCTCTCAGTGGCAAGCTCGAGGTTAGCGCATGAACGTTCGTAATGCTTGTCTTTGTTTTATGATTCTCCTCGAGTAAAAATGCAAATTAAAAGTAAATCCAGAGTAAAAATAAATATATTTTCATTGTCTAAATCAATGTGCGGGTTGTTTTGATTCCAATAACACATTTTTGGAAAATTCACCATAACAATGTCCGATGTTTTCGACATAATTTTTATATAAATTTACTGTTTTCTTAAAATAATTGCTGTAATTTACACTACTTTATTATAATTACTATAATTTATTTAGAAACAGACATAAACGAATTGAACCGTTTAAATGATTAAGTATGCCATAAAAACAAAAAAAATTACATTATTCCAGCGTATTAGGGAATTCTGTACATTAATCGAAATGAATAATATTTAGGTTAAAAATAATCCCTTTGAAGATTTGATTGTTGTAGTTTATTTGATGTTTTCTTTTTAGCTGATCTTTCTTTGCGGCTTGCAGTTTAATGTAATCAGTAATTTTAGTAAAGGTTGATTTTGTTAATACGCACGAAACGGTTGTCTTTAATCAGGAAAAATTTTAAACAACAATAATTTTTTAGTTGTGAATTGATACAAAACAAAGAAGCAATCCTATACGAACCATGAAAGAAACTCTAGAGATCTAATTGAAATTTTCAAGATAAAAACCGAACGCACAACTGACAAAGACGCGCAACAGACCTTCGTATTCCATATAAATGATATACTCTTATCTCTTGACAGGCGTTTTTTATCCGTAACTTGACGTCTTCGATAGTTGTAATGGGAGTAGTGGAAACCCTTTCTTTTAAATTAAGAAATCTAAGGGCGTCAGATCAAGTGAGCATGAAGACCACAAAACTGGACTACGACATCCATTCCACCTTTCTAGATAGTATTAATTCTAATAACTAACTAAGTAACGGGACAATCGCGTAACTAAAATCAAAACTATTTTCCAAAAATTACTGAAACATTGTCCCACATACCATCATGTTTGGTTTCCAAAAATTCTTAAATATTTGCTGAATTTACTCCATCTGGCAAAAAATTAAGTTCAAATAAATTATTATGGAAAATTTTCATACAAGTGTAAATACGAAAAAAGACATACAAATTATGGAATTTCACCACTCCACGTCGAGTAAAGCACGACTCATAAAATGTGACACAATAAATCTGTATTGTTTTCCAAATTCAGAACCCATCGAGAGAAATTCGCTCTACGTATTTCATCATCAAAGTGTAACTCTTGAATTGGTTGCCGACAGTATGCGTG
>JABRWK010000137.1:29322-41171 GCA_013372445.1 Hypothenemus hampei | reverse complement strand
ATTATTATTTCTTTAGAATAATTAAAAAAATAATGAAAACGAAATATTGAAAATAATTATTATTTTGAACTTATTGAACATATGTATACCTAAATCGAAATTTTGAATATTGAGACGTAAATTCGTGTAAAATGAAAAGAAACTGAAATAGACTTAATTTAGTCATGAATTTAAATGGAAAATATATCCTATGTATTAACAAATCTAAAAATAAATTATTCAATTATAAAAAATATAAACACAGAATACTCTAAAACTACTGCGACACACAACAAATATCTATAAAAATAACAAGGAAATTTCCCTGGAATCACTTGTACAAGTTTTAATTTTAGTAAACAAACTACCACTATTAATTACTGTTTACACTAATTACAGGTCGTCTACATTCAGAGCCGGACTTGGGTGAAGCGCCCTTAAAACTTGTGACCCTGATTTCTTTTATATAAATTTCCATTTCATTTGTTCACACTTTGTCCTGTTAACAAAAAATGCACTCGAGCCCTTTAAACAAGTTAGTTGCTTCATAATTCATTTCGGTCCACATTGATAAATTTCGGTTATTTGTCTTGCCCACTCTGCTAAGACCTTGTAAGTAGCCCCAAATGAAACCGCTCATGTAGATAATGCCTGCCTCTCTAATTGGGGTATTTCTTGTTATAATTACGGAAAGTACATCGCTATTCTGGGAACATTAATAGCCATTTTCATGTTAAAAATTAAGAGAAGATTCGATATAATTTATGTGAGGGTTAAATAGATTATTTTTTACATTAAATTGTCTTTAAAAATTATATAAAAATTATTTGTTATTGGTACTTTTGAAATTTCGTTGCAAATGAGATTTTAATAGGTTATATTTCTAGCTTGACTTGAAAACTAATTTTGTATATTTATACGTAAATATACGTGGAAATTTTGTTTAATTTGGCAAAATATTAAAGTCCGTGAGTGCATCCCCATTTTTCGAATTTATTTAACTAGTTTTTTACGAAATTTGACTCGTCTCACGAACGGGTGATGTCGAACCACGATTATACATATTTGATCTCCTCTCAATTTCCTAGCATTTATCGGTAACGGTTTGAAATTCATTGAAAACTCATTTCAAAAATTTATTTACCATGCAAGATTTTAACAAAAAAAAATCTGGTATTTCTCTTACCAGTTTAATTATATACGATTTTACGATCATAGCTATAACTCGACGCCGATAAATACGTTAATAAGCTGCATAGCTACCGCTAACCCATTAACTAAACCCTCAAGGCTTAAGTAAATGGCTTAATAAAATGCAAGAAAGAAAGTTAATATACCTTTCATATGGTTTTTATGCATTATTTTTATTAGATTTTTATTAGAATACTTTTATCGAGTAAAATTGATTGGATCACAGCTAATATTGGAAGGGAAAGAACAAAGAAAGTTTTAGGTTACATAGTAAGAAAAATACGTGTTATGTTAAAATTTAACCCAAAAACTTGATGTTACATCTAATTTAATTGCTAATATTCAAAATATGCAATTTTTACTAAGGTTCCTTGTCTTATCTTACCGATTTCTTAACGACATGTCATATCATTGCTATTAGTGTCAAACGCTATTTGAAAAAAATTAAACTGACTTTTCGTTAAAAAAGATCTAATCGACCCTTTAAACCGTCATTCTTTTCCATGATAAAACTCGGTTGATACCTCAACTGACTAAAGACTGTATGAAGAAAAGCAAAAATCGGGACGAAAGCACAGGTTTTTGTGCAAGTTTTCTCACTTAAATTAAGTCACCTGTTTCCAGAGACATACTGATCTGATGGAGATAAAAGTTTTTTTAGCTTTAATTAAGACTTATAGTTCTCTTCGGTTTCCCCCCTCCCCTTCAAGCTTATCTAGCCATAAAAAAATTGAACAACTTATAATCCATTTTTTGTGAAAAGTTAAAAAAACGCTCACCTCACAACACAGCATTGCTAACTGTATAGGTACTACCACATATTTTTAAAATAAGCTACTCACAAAGTAAAACTGAAATTGTATATGTATACATATAGTATAATGTTATATCAAAACAAATGAATTTTTTGTTTCTCATACTAATTTCTCATTTACCTACATAATTAAAATCTGAATCGTTTTCCTTCATTATGAATTCACCACATATTGCGTGTGACAGTAGTTCATGATGATGAAACGATTTTAAATTGCCATTTTTACAACAAGTTTTTCACTTAAATATGTCCTAAGCTCTAAGTAATCAGAACTTTTTTGAACCACCTCTCTTGTGGTTACCCAATATTTTTGAAAACAGTTTAGAGAATCTGAATGCGTGGTGTTCTTCGAAGTTTGAATTGACTTTTTTACACACTCAACAAGCAATTTTTCTACTAAATAGTGCGTTGTTAGAAATTTAACGGAGGTTTTTATGAAATTTTTAGCAACAACAAAGATTTTCAGAATTATGAGAACGATGGAATCCGAAAAGTTAGACTGACACAAAAATAAATAGGGAGAAAATTGGAAAGTTTTTATACATATTGCGGAAAATCCCTTCCGTTGTTTACATATTTTCAATGGAAAACAGTTCTGTTTTTTATAGCAATATTGTCATATTTACGACAAGTATGGCTCTTGAATTTAATGATAATTGAAGAATGGAAATTTAAAATCGTTTAAGCCAAAAAATTACAATTTTTTTCATTTATTTAATATTGTTCTAAACAGTTAATAGGGCCCTGCTGGCCTAATTGCAAAAATCACTTATGAATAGTTAGTACATATAACTAGATTGCCTTGCTGTCGACCTTTAGTTCTAAACATAAGTGCCGTTTACAATTTCTCTTAACAAATATCTTATTTTGAAAAATATCTTAAAAATCTCATTTAAATTAAATGTTTTTGAATTTCCACTTTTCAATTATTTATCCACTTCACATAAGGTGTTTTAATTATGGTTTCTTTATTGGGAGTTAAAGACCTGTCTGAAATTTGCTTCCAATGTCGTCTGCCTTTTCGTTTTCCAGAGATTTAATTAAGCAAGTGCCTGGAATTGCCGTAGAAATTTCATTAAATATTCACATAAGTATATTAAAACTGATTAAATTATAAATAGAAACAAAAATATTAATTGTTTACCAAAAAATCGATGTGCAAGGTTCACCATAATTAAGTATTTTTTTAATAATGGAAAATTGTGACTGGGTTAAAAAATGGTCAATCAATAAAAATTAATACGACAGTGAAAGTACGATATGTGTTTGTGATAATTTTCTTAAACACTTTTCTATTGAACAGATCTCCTATTTTATGGATTTCAAATAATTTACAGTTGTTACAACAACAAAACGCACTGAAGAACATAGATATCTAATGAATATTAAATAAATACCTACAAATTTATTCAGGAAATAGTTAATTTCAACGAAAGATGTTAAAACAACGAACAGCATTCCTGTAAATAAACTAACACATTTTTCTATAAGAACAACGATTTTAGGCTCTCGTAAATATTAACGACACTCAACGTCTAAGCTTAATTTAACATCCGATATCGCAAAAAAGACCAGTCATTCTCCATTGTTTCTTTCATTATTCAAGGTTAAATGTTTAATGGTCAATGTCATACCTCACCCCTACATAAAGGCTTTTTCCTAAAAACAGTTTCATCGTTTATCTTCTCACATTTATGAAGAATGTCAGCTGGATTAAATGTCACAAATTCAACTAATAGCACAGAAAGACTGGATTTAAAACCTCAAATTGATAACAATGTGTTAGAATTTAGTTTCAACAAAAACATATTTTTAAGATATCACAAGATATAGATATAGGTAATTTTCCATTTGATTGATAATAGAGCTCGTTTTCTCTTTTATTTTCTTTAAGAAAAGGCGAAAATCAATCAAGTTCAGTCAGTCATTCTTTAAGTATAGGTATTTTGAATTACAATTAGAGCATTTGCCCATTACACGATAGAATATCGTTGTTGTCGGGGAATAAAAGATATTTGTGAGACGATAATATGGTGTATACATCTCTTTCGTGTTCATATTTAACAAAATCATAGTGAAATTTTTCGGTTCACCAAATTTTGCTTTTGTTACTAATATGGTTTTGTTCTCTAATCCTAAAGAATTGTTTCAAAAATCCTCACACCCTATCTACACCCCAATAATTTTTTTTATCATTCCTGTTTAAAAAGGACCCTGTTCGCAGAAACCATTAGGGTTTCAAAAAAAGTCTGCCAACTAGGAACTTTTCTAACAGCTCTTCGCAATGATTTACATATTTCGTTTCAAACTTATTCATCAAAAATTGAGAAATATCATAATATTTCTCAATTTTTTTAAACATTTTTATCTTAATATTATCAAATTTCCCAATTTTTCCTTATGTCATAATGTATATGTAGATCGGCAACATTAGCATTTTTTTCGGACCATACTCATTGAGTATAATATAAAAAGGATCTTAGGCCTGTTTGTTTACAAAAATTTAAAGCGGTAGATAAATTTTCTTCACTTTTTGAAATAGGCTATAAAATGTAAGGAAATTAAAAAATAATGTTTTATTTCGGAATTTTGGTTAAATAATTCAACTTTTTTTATTGTAACTTTTTTTTTCAGTGGCTGTCGTGGTAGCGTTTTTTATCTGTTGGGCCCCATTTCACGTGCAAAGACTCTATACGATCTATACGACATTTCCGAAACCGGACGAAAAAACTCACGCTCTCTATTTGAAAATTTATTCATTGGTCACGTATGTCAGTGGAATCCTGTATTACATATCAGCCACAACCAATCCAATTTTGTACAGTATTATGAGTGTCAAGTTTCGGGAGGCTTTCAAGGTAAGTGAAAATTAGTCGGTAACAGGTGACACAATCTTCTAAGCTAACGGACTATAAATATTTTCATTTATGAAACTATTTTATCCATTGAACTTGAATAGAACAAGTTGCTCCGCTAATAACACTTTCTTATTGAAAACCGGTTAAAAGCAAAATTAATCAATATCTAGTAATTACAGACTATAAATTTTGAATAAAAAAAAGTGACACGAAAATTGTTATTTGAACAGTGTAATTACAAGTAAACTTAACAATATTGTGGTAAATTAATTGCATTTGCGTGATTTTCAAAAATTAACTCTTTTCCTTTTTAGTTGACAGTGGGAAAGCCTTGTACACAATATAAAAAATGTTTTGTTTTCGTTATTCTTAGTTATTGTTCAGGATAATGTCACGAAAAGCATTGAAAAGTAAATTACGAAGACAATAGTATTTCCTATGTAGATATATTCCTGACATTATCATACAGAGTGTACCTGAATGTCTTTGCCAAGCTCCACCGACATGATCTATGAAACCAAAGGTTAAAAAATTCCTTTAAAGATAGGGCCGCCACGTCTTCGGTTAAGAGATACTGGATTTCAATAACTTTCTATTCACTCTAATATATGTATAGTATAATTTGGATGCATCATCAGATTTAGATGAGTTTTCACAGAAAACTCTTGCTTCTAGCAACATCGATATGGTAACTTTTTTAATCAGAAAAGATAGGAGAAAAGATTTTTCTAGTCAAAAGTAGAATACAGTGTGAGACAAATAAGTTAAGGTGAATTCTATTGTCATGGAACCGTATGTGGCGCTCTATCAGTAATGAAAAATTAATACAATATTTGGGTTTTACGCCATAAGAAAACTCTGTACACTAAATTTCGCTCAATTATGAAATTTTTGTTTAAAAATATTCAAGAAAAAGCAAATAAAAAATTAAATTTCAATACCCTGTATCTCTTAAATGAAGATTTTCTGGATCTACCCTCAAAAAAAACCATTTACCCTTTGGTTTCATAGATTACGTTGGTGAAGTTAGGCCACGATATTCGGTTACACTGTATAATGTATATCCAACACGTCTTTTAATACTTTACCACATAAAATAAGTTAATTAACCTATCTTATTTTACAATTATTCCAGAATTGTTAATTGTTGTTAACTTTCGATTCTTCTAGCACCCTTAAATGTTTTTTTTATTATAAATTTTAACCGTTTTATGGGCGCGAATCAAATATCTACAAAATTAAACAACTACAAATGCCAAACCCCTTTTTTTCTCACGTTTCCGCTGCCCTTTACAAAGACAATTCGTACAAAATTTTATAAAAAAATATAAAATCACAATAATTGAAGGGGTAAGAACCATTAGGGCCTAAATGACGATTTTTGAAAAAACAACACAAAAACATACACAATTATTGTGGTTACTTATTAATGGCATTCCATAGATGTAGAAGTTAGATTTTTCAATATTTAAACATTTTAAATTTCTACGCCATTGAATACAATTTTTTTTTAAGTATCATCCAATATTTAGAAAACTCATCCATCGAAAAAAAGGTACTTATGTTAAAAATTCCAGAACATGCTGAAGACAATTTGAATTCCAGTATCAAAGAAATGGGTAAAGCATTAGCGGGCTTTAAAAATATAGCAAGAATTGGTACGCATATCCGTACCGTAAATTATAAATTCAATATCTCTTACTACGTAATCCGGA
Source organism: Hypothenemus hampei (assembly GCA_013372445.1). NCBI lineage: Eukaryota > Metazoa > Arthropoda > Insecta > Coleoptera > Curculionidae > Hypothenemus > Hypothenemus hampei. The sequence goes on along the minus strand of JABRWK010000137.1, from coordinate 34,614 downwards.
AATACTGATGGACAAAGAACTGTTCTTTTTCATTGTTATATAGTAGTTTGAAGATTTTTATTTCATTACACTTATTTCAGTCATCTTAACTTGATAATAGATACTATGATAACAAAAGAACCTCTGCATCGCTCAATGAAAAATTCAACGGATTTCTACTATAAAACACTTATTACCAGATTCAAAAATTCCAGGTCCAATTCAATGAAGAAGATGGATTGTCTTTCACAAAACACAACTTAAACTCTCAGACTTTTGTTAAGGGAAAGTACATATAGGGTGATTCATGGTCAATGGTATATTCGACTTTCCTTATGTCGAAAAACATTTTACTTAATAGAAAAGCAGCTTTATTTCCGAAACCTTAAAATGTAGGTACAAGAATATTAAACCCCGTTTGAAAGCATATTTGTTAGACTTTAAGATTGTTCAACAAAATACAGGATGTTCTGTATTAAAAATGCATATCTCAGACAAATGAATCAAATACAATAAAACCAGCTTGTGTACCCCATATAACGTCGATTTCTATATGAAATTGAATTCGATGAATTTTATTAAACTATCGCCAAAATTTCAATTTTCTCAGATTCACTACATATGTATACGAAAATAGTACCTATATACTTTTAAGTAAGACAAGTTTTAGCAATAAAAAACTAAAAAAACTGAATCATTGATTATCCATAAATAAAATATGTATAAAAACATCTAAAAATTTATGTCTAACAATAAACATTTCAAAAATGAAAAAAAATACAAAGCTGCCCATTTAAAATGACAAAGTTCTATTACTTTTCAATTGAAGCGGCAAAGGTACAGCATTCAAAATAATTTAGATAGATGGAGCAGAATTACTTACTCAAGTTGTCAAATCTACGGGACAATTCTACAAATCTTTCTTTGTAAATATATGTATGTATACTTTTAAAAAGATCTAATAGTTTGAATGCAAAACGGAGCAGTTTTAACTAAGTATTTTTTAATCATTTTATTTTTATGATCTGTTTTTGATAAAAAGTAAAACATATGAAGCAACAATGATTCTTTAACAAGAAAATATGTAGTTCAGTATTAAAGATTATCGATAAATTTAAAAAGAGATTATACAGTATGACCTTGAATGAGGTAGACAAGAGGAAAAATGTAAAAATTTGAAAAAAAGTCATTCTTGATAAAAATTTTTATTTGTCAAAAAAATGATACGCTCGATGAGAAAATTGTCATTTGTTGTATAGGGTGTTCGAAAAAGAGAAAAATTCAAAATTTGCGTAAGAATAAAGCACCCTAATTTTTCAATTTTGATTTATTATTAACTTTAAAAATGAAAAATAAAGTGAACCAAAAATCATGAATAAAAAAACTAAAAATAACTTGTAATTGCAATATTGCTAATAATTAAAAAAACATTTGGAAACAAACTAAAACTATAAAAATTATTCCAAACAAAAATGTAATAATTTTTTTATCTTTTAATTTTGGCCCATTCTTTTTTATTTTTACAGTTAATAATATTCGATATTTCAGAAAGTGAAATGATTTTGAACAATTTTTTCATTTAGTAATTTGATCAAACTTGAAAAATAAGGGTATTTTACTCTTATATAAAATTTGAATTTTCCTATTTCTTGAAAACCCTGTACAACAAATAACAATTTTTTTATCGAGAATTTCATTTTTTTTAACAAGCAAAAACTTTAATCAAAAATAACTTTTTTTCGCATCTTTAAATTTTTGGTCCATTTGTTCTCTTATCCATCCTATCTGCGGACATAGTGTACATCTACAATACATTAAGATAAAAAATAACAAAAAAATGATAAACAAGTTGAACCTGAAGTTCAACAATTAAGTGTAAATCGTTTGAAATTAGATAGAAATTATAAAATAAGGACAAATGGAAAAAGATACTGGTTCAAAGTTGTTGAAGGAAGCTCTAAAATCTTCAAAATATAAATGTTTGCAGTGTAGTTAGCAATCCAATTTAGAAAAGAACTTCATCGATTAGAAATCACATAAAAAAAATAAAAAGAAGCTATTTCCCAGTTTCTTTTCTTCTCCTTTCTTTTCCTACTTTCCCAAACATACAATGTGACCCACTTAAAATCGAAATACTCTTGTAAAATCTTTATTTACAGTTTGATTTTGATGATTTTTTTTAATTTCTAAGGAGTCTAAAATTCTATCTTGAAATAACTTCTTGTCATGCTCGCTTAAAATCCAAGGCCTCTTTTGTGTCTCTTTCATGGCCCAAATGCAAAAAAAGGTATTAGGGATTTTTTTCTTAATTTTACTTCGCTACTGTCTTTGAAATAATTCAAAATAGTTTTACCCTAAATTTTGTAAATAAATGTTTATTCTTAAAAAAGTTACAGAATAATGAAATTTTAATTTTGTACCGTCAGGGTGTCATATTTCCTGGTCAAAACGGTAGATTGTGAATAGGGCAGTAAAAAGCTAATCACTTGTTTTGTCATTGTCATGGAAACCAATTTCCTTTTGTTTTAAAAATAAATAATAATACCAAAATTTTAAATGTTGATTTTTTTTATTTTTAATATAATTTAATTTAATTTTGTAAGGAAACTATTCCGTTAGTTGTGAATGCTCCTTCGTCACTGAATAAGATACGTTTTAAGAAATTGTTGTTATCTTGATACTCTTCTGGGGTCCACAAACAAAATTCCCATACTCTGTACTCATTTCCTTCTTCTAAGGTTTGCAAAAATTTTTATTTAAAAGGCCTAATTTTATTCTTTTTCAAACACAGCTGAATATTTTTCTTGGATACATTTAAGTCTAAACTTGCTGTTCTCAAACTGGCACTTGAGCTATTAACAAAATAATTTACAATTATGATTTCTCTATCATTTTGATTTCCGTTGATAGGATGGCTATTTTTTCATAAATATCTAGTTACTAGCTCTAGTTTGATTAAATGTACCGTTTATTCTATTCACTGTAATTCTACTAATTGCGAAACAATTAGGATATCTTGTGTTGAATATTCTACACATTTCCCTTTCACTTCTATTGTTGTCAGCAGAAAGACTCACAATTTCAATTTTTTAAATTTCATTGTTATGTAACTTTTTTGTGAATAAACATCTGTTTACCAAATTTTTTTTATTTATTATTCCAATGATATTACTGAAGTCAAATTATAAAATTTCCCTAAGGGTTTTTTTCCATTTTGGACATAAAAAAGAGGCCTTGGCTTTTAAGAGACGACAAAAACTTGTACCAAGATACTTTTAAATGCCCTACAAATTAACAAAAAATGATCAAAATCGGATTATAAATAAAGATTTTACAAGGGTGCTCCGGTTTTAAGTGGGGCACTATATACATACATAGTACTAGTCAATTTTAGACGCTGAAGCTATTATCAAACGCCATTAACCAAGTTTGGGTCATATAAGTTTCGATAAAGACTTTCATGCACGATTTTCAGGAAACGTTTTCCTGTCCGGAAATCCTTTTGAATTACCCACCAGATATTTATGAATGAAAGTTGTCAAGTTTAAGATAACAAACAAGGTTTATTAATGTATAATTTGCTTTTAGAAAACTAGGTATACTATGCCTGCGCTCTGAGCAAATATTTCAATACATAATACTTCATTTTCTTATATCCGATAAAGGTTTAATGAGCTTTTTTTTACGATCGAAAGATTTTCCTTTCGTTTTGAGATAAATGAACGTAATATATAGTACAATACTTGTTGCACGATTTAAGTTTATATAAAAGAAATTTTTAATCTAACCCGAGTGGATAACCGTTATTACGGTGTTGGAAAAATGTTTTTCTTGTCGGGACAAATGAACCCCGTTTCCAAATAAATTAGTTGTTGTAGGGGGAACTCCCGAATTCGGAAAATTTACGAATTTATAGTCAAATTTTACATCTTCTCTCCCTAATCCGTACCATCGATTTACTAAATTTACAATATGAATCCCACTTTCTTTTTCTTTTAGAATTGAACGACGTCTCCAGTTGGGTTCAGCCGTTTAATTTAAATTGGAGGTCACATAAACGCATATTGGTTTTCTTCGAAGCTGTAGAAATACAGCATCTATCCCTGAAGCGGTTTAGATCGAATTTGCAGCATCTAAAAAGATACCGAGTAGACTAGTTCGTTAAGATGTGAAAATAAGTCTACCTTAAGATATTTTTCACCCGTGGGCTACTAGCAATACCATACTACAGCAATAATGTATGTCCCATTGTGACTGTAGTTCATTTAGCCCTATGATTAAGGTGGGCTTGGGTGCAAAAAACCATTACAAACGAATGAGATTATTTGTTCATGTCCCAGATAGTTTATTTCGAAAATATGATCACTTTAATTTCAAAATTTTTGTTATTTTGACAATAGTATCGCTATAGAAGTTTTCTCTAAATAAAACTCATTTAAACGTTTTTAATTCTTTTAAGTTGAAACCATCGTTGATTAAATTTAACCCTCTTCTGTTTCTTAACAGATTTACATTAATTCACTTTTTATTTTTTCGAAAAATCACTGATGCAGAGATTTTAAAAACAGAAAATAGATAGTTATTTTCTATAGATTAGGAGCACATACTTTTTTTTATTAACAGGATAGACATATGTGTTGTTTTTCAAATGACTGATCTTTAGATTATAAGCTTTAGCTGGTGACATATAATGTCTGTATCCTCACTCGCTCCCCCGCACAACCTGCAATTGGACCTATTTGCAACTCCAAGGCTAAAAATGTGTGTAACATGCCTAATGAATCAATAGGTGGCTCTAGTTTGTTTTTATTCATTGATATTGTGTACAAACACACCTTCAAGTCAGCTGTCAGTTGGTAAACGGATTCTACTTTATTATGACATAATATCGTTGACTGAGAAATACTTCGTATAGACGTGCAACGGTTATGTTAAAATTCGTACCCACGTAAGAGCAATAAGTGCGAGTGAGACAAATTGTTTTCTCCAATCCCCGTTGCCTAGAAATTTTATTGTAAGCTAGCGCCACAATTCGGAAGCGGAAACGAGTAAAATTAAATTAATATTTTGTTGATAGGAATGCATAGTTCCTTTTCTCAGTTGTTTACAATATTGAAGAATTGAAGCATTTAAAGTTTGTTTTCATATTTTTATTGAACAAAATAGGTAAAAATTGCCCCTTTTTTGTAACAATCTAAATGTTTCGATAGTCATAAAAATGTCAAAATGACATTGTCAAATTCATTTTCAAATTGTGGTGGCGCAGGTTATGAAGACACAAGAACTTAGAAATTCAAATTAAATTTATTATTC
>JABRWK010000137.1:7573-18123 GCA_013372445.1 Hypothenemus hampei | reverse complement strand
AAATTTAGCCAACGATTAAGGACGTCATTTCCAAGAGAAAAGTTCATTACAACATGTATCGAAAACCTAATAGTTTTTGCAGAAAACAATATTTAATTTTGTAATTTTTGACTTTTTGAGGCTCTTTTTCTCAAAAACGAATCGATACATTTAAAATCTAATTAGGCACCTATATGCAGTTTTAAAATACCTTTCAAATGATGTATCACAACATACCCCTTTCCATTTAAGATTTTTAGGGTTGTAGACCCCAAGGGTAGGGGTCAAAAGTAGGAAGTCATTTCTTACACGAAAAGTTGTCCACCTCGATGTTACGTTCGACGTGTTTCGGCGATTTTTTAAAAACGTAACACGTTTCGAGATAATAGGGATCCGAAGTTTTCAAATTGACACCCTGTATGGTAGTTAACACAGATGCAATACTGATTTCCATTCCAGAATTACATTAAATGTTGAACAATTTTTTTGTTAAAGATAGGTATTTATTTGTAGTCATCTACTAGTACAAACGAATTTGTTAAATTTTGGATCAATCTTTTTGAATATCAATTTCCACTTCAAAGAGTGCTCAATAGACAATTCAATACAGGCCCTAAATATTTATCCTATTTGTGTATTAGTTAATCCGGTCCTTTTCTAATCAAACTGCAATAGTATTAGATCCATCATTACCAGTAGAGTTTGCAAATACTGGAAAGCCAGAATTGACAGTTTTCGAAAATCTTAAATAGGTGGCATGATTTATATTGAAAGTCGAATTTTTATGAATAAAAAGAGAACAGCTATACAATGAAAATTTAGTGATTTTACAAACAATTTTTATGACGTATGAGGAAAAATATTTTAAATAGTTATACTGATTTTGTAGTTGTAATTAATGGAATAATAACTGCCAGAGTTCATAATTGTTTTTTTGTTATTTTGAATAATTGACAGTTTCTAATGATAAGAATGCATATCTGAATTGTGCAAAAATTTGAAACATCTAGAATGCATACCATAACCACCCTGCACATTGGCATATTAGGCCCAAAATATTTACCCAAATAGCTAATTTGTTATGGGTAATTTAAAAAGATTTTCTCGTGTAACATCCGATTTTTAAGCTCTATTTTTAGGAATTAATTTTTGAGACAACTACAAAAGATTTTGGGACGCGAATTTTTTTAATGTTTGTGTTTATTTAGTTTATTTGTTTATTTAATTCACCTGCATGACCTCTACACATCCTTAACCACACCTATGTCAAAAAAGTACAAGGTAATCCAAATGAATGTGTTTTAACAGGAAAAACCTATGCAAAGTAATATTGAAAAATCATAGCCTACTTTGATGAAAAGATATGTATGTATATCAGGCAATATTTCGGTTATTTTCAGCAATAAGTGTTTACAATTATATAATTTTGGAAAGAACTCGACGTAATAGTTATTTATATAATAAGTGTGTAAAGGGATGTTTTATGGCATGAGCTCGGAGCTGTTTTGCGCCGAACCGAAGGTGAGATGCAAAAGAAATCCGAGCGAATGACATAAAACATTTTTACTCACGTATTGCATACAATATTTTTTCTACAGCGAAAATTTTAAGAAAAAACTTTTTTCGACATTGACAGACATCAAAACAGTCCTGTCAAAAAGACTTTCATATTATGAACTTGCGCACTGTGAATTTACTTTACGCACGCTAAACCAGTTTACACTAGTTTTATAATTCAGCATGGATAAAGAAGCACTTTTGACACGGTTAGCAATGTGTAAAATGACGTTTTATACCCGCCTGTAGAAAAATATTGTTTTAAATTCACAAGCTACATGACTTCCATATGAAAAAAGCAAAGTTGTATTTGCTTGCGGCGAAACGGATGAGCAAAGAAAAAAAGTTTTATACCCGACTGGATAGCTCTTAAAAAAGACCTTTGAGAAAGTGTTTACGGAAGTGGAATATTCTCCAAAACAAAAAAGTTATGGGCAATTTTTAAAATGTTCGAAAATCGAAAAATATTCAGTATCTCGGTTGCAAATAAAGATGGAGTTTTTTCCGTTTTGTATTTTTCAAAAATTAATCACTAGATACCTAGATTACTTTTTCTCTATCTAGTCAGGAAATAGATTTTTCCTGTTCAAAAACACCAATTTGGACCACTCTGTACAGGGCACTTGGGGTGAACGATTGTAATAGTTCAGATAGCGTGAAGCAAAAAAATGTACAAAATTATTATTTATTATCCCCTTGGTGCAAGCTTTTTCCAGGATAATCGGAATTTCTTAAAATAGAAGATTTGAAATAAGATTTTTGTTCTTTTTTCTAATAATGGCTGTAAAAATTGTTTTAATCAAAACTGTCAAAAAAGTTCATGTCAGATTATAACATGTTTGCTGAAACTAAAAAAAAATTGAATAAGTCCAATTGTTTTGCTAAAATTGTTCACCCTACCTTGAAAAACACGATTTTTGGGAAAACATGTTTAAGAATAATGCGATCGCATCGCACCATTATTAACGCTCTCAAACTCTTGGACAAAGACGTATTAAATTAAAAACTTTTAACAGTATAGATATTTCTATCATGTAAATGAGAAATATATGTATATGCAAAACTCGATTTTTTCGTATCGCTACATGAGAGGACCCTTAAGACATCTTTCCTATTTCGAACTTTATCAATAATTTGATATTGTCATTTCCAAATAACGGAAGGCCTTACTAAATTTAAAAATAAATACATGCATTACTCACCATTTCGCCATGCATATAATTGAACGTGCATATAGTATGTACAATGTACATATAATAGTAAGTACTGTTGCCGGAAAGTGAGGTGAAAAATAGCGATATAAATATTGGCTACATCCAATTACCCGTTAAGGCTAGCTTAAAAGTTTAGCCGCACACATTGGACGTTTGGCCGTATTTTCTAAAGTTCAGACACTCGTACCAACTGTTAAAAACTCAACTTTACAACATTTCCCGGCCCCACATTTCTTTCATTTTATAGTTGTCACGATTCAATTTAATTCGTAAAATCTAATTGATTGTTTCTTCATTGGAGTCAAATTTAACCTTAGGTTTCAACTGTCTTGAGCTGAAGAGTTTTATCATGTTACCACTTTACGTCCACATTGACAAGGGAAAGTGATCGGATTAGGTCAGGGTCACTTGAGGAGTAGGTAGGTTGACTAAAATTTTATTAATTATCAATGATTTATTATTTGATTTTTCTCTTGCAATTAATTTCGTATTTCAACTTATTAAGAGGTTATAGTTTAGTCTTTTTATTGTCAATTTAATGTAATTAGGAATCATTTTAATTCCTGTTACCTATTATTTTTATTCTGCTAGTTGTCAATTGTTTATCGTTAAGTCATGTCAAATTATTGCGCAGGTCAGAGGGTAAATCTCGTCAGTTCCGTTTAGGTATTTTGTTTGTAGAAAATCGATTTAAAAGTTTGTTTAACAAGTCCCTAATTTTTTTGTAATTAGTAATCATCCAATATTAAATCGTGTTAGCAACATTAAATGAGTGAACAAAAGTTTTTTTTGAAAGGAACCAACCCACCAGTTCGAGGATTTAATTGGAACAGTTCAATTACGTTGTGACTATTTTGAAGAGTGCACTCTTTTAAAAGGATTTCTTTTAGTTGTTAAGTATTAGAACATTTAGTTTTATAGTTTAATCAATCCTACCGCCAGTAGATCGCTTGTTCTGACAGACTCCACAGTCATCACTGTCTGTTTCGAAATTTGTTCTCAATATACCATCTGTCAATTCAATACGGTCTCTTTCTTTTGTTAGCAGCCACAAAACATCAGCAGAGCTTTTCTTGTTTAGATTGATAAAACAAGTGGCTCTCGAATCCACATGAGCCGGGCAGATTGCTCATCATCAAAAAAATTAAACTGATTCCTTAAAAGGTCTAGAACATTTTTCACCCTTCTTATTTAATACGAAATATTAATTCTTACATATGTAACACATCTCCTATACTCTATTTTTTTTTAAGAGACAACACCATATCAAAAATTTACGGAGATGGCTGACAATATAATACAGGTATATGAATATATATTTATTAATACATATGTATATACATATATGCTTCTCGATGTTTCAGACCAGAACTACCAACAAAATTTAAATATCAAAGTCTTTTAAAAAAAAACAGACTTTTATATGAGACATATATTGCACACTGGGTCAATTTGATCTACGTTATACATATTAGCCAGCCTCCAAAACGTCAATATTGAAATAGTTGTTTTAAACAAAATTATGGAGGGAAATTTTTGTAAATTGGCCATCTTTGTGGGTTGGGCTACCCGATAACATTTTGGTCTTCTAGTAATGAAAGTACTTACAATAATTTGGTTGTCATCAACTCATAGTAACACAAAACCAATTTAAATGTGTTTCTTGAACGAATAGAGGCAATTATACACATTGTGTTGAACAAAGATTGAAAATAATTATAAAAAAATCGAAAAATCAAAATTCATACTTTTAGCTATGCTTACAAAGTGGCCAATTTCCACTAAAACTTAATGTAAATATACTTGCTAGGCCACATTTTGTTTAATATACATATTAAGGAATTATGGCTAAATACATTTAGTTCCGTGAGTTTATTGCCTGACACGATTTCCCATATAATATTCAATAAACACATAGGTATGTATATTATGATATTTTTCGTCATTCTGGTATTAACTATTGGATCAGAATTCCCGACATCGCATTGCAAATTCGTGCAACTGTTTCCCAATTGCTTTACATTTAAATATCTCGCAAACCACTTAATCGATTTATTGTTCCAATAGCATTTTAATAGTTATTCCACACGCTAATAGAATTTTTGTTAGATATTAAATAACCAAATAATAATAATTTTGTTAAATGTATAATTTATTGTTTAAAAAGCTAATTATCTTAAAATTGTTAATAAATAAACGTGCAATCCATCGTTAAAAATTTTCATATTTCGAGCAGATTATAATAAATTAAAGTCCATTTGAAAAACTTTGGAATCGTTAGAATCAAAAAAGTAATTCAAAAATAATAACAAGAAGTATATTAGTAGGTTTGGCTTTTCAACGTTTTTATACTGCACTGATATGATGATTTTTTGCTATAATTTTTTTAATATTAATGATCCTAATTTTATAAAACAACATCAATTCTTTATAATCTGCTCTGTACAGCCTATACCAAATTAAGTGCGCACTATTGCTAACTGTTTTATTATTATAGATATAAAGTCGATTAAATTAACAGAGTAGTATGATTTTTTGTACAGATCAAAATGGTGAAAACAAAAAAATAATTGAATATGGCGTTTCCTAATAAATGAGGAAAATGTATTTTTTTAAAGGAAACACCCTGTATATTTTTGACTGCGAGGCTTGTAAATTGTCAACAGAACAAAAAAGGTCAAATGCAATATTGGCCTAAAATTGAAAATAACCGAATTATCAGCATGTTTATCTTTTAAACAAGTCAGCCATGTACATCAAAAATAAAAACTTTAATCGATGCGTGAAAAAGTATAAAATAAAAAAAGGAAAAAGAAGTCCATAAAAAGAGGTACGGAAACCGGGCTGAACTTCAAGATAGCATTACACACATTATAGGATCCATCGATAGCAGAACAGTTTTAAAAGCCACAAAATGTGCAATAAAGAATGCTTGAAAATGTGTTGAACAAAATGATGATGTCTTTCTACATTTAACATAAGTTGTTTTCGTATTTTTTACGCTCAAATAAATTGACAAAGAGAAAATGTAATCTTACTTCACAGTCTACTTATCTAAAGGATAAATATGTTGTTAATTCCGTTATTTTCAATTTTAGGCCACTATTGCATATGACCTTTTTTGTTCTGTTAACGATTTGTAAGTTTCACGGTCAAAAATTTACAGAGTACTTTCTTTAAAAAAGTTGTATTTTCCTCATTTAATCGACAACGCCATATTCAATTATTTTTCTACTTTTATCATTTTAATCAGCACAAAAATTCTACTACTCTGCTAATTTAACCGACTTTGTTGTATCTATAATAATAAAAAAATTAGCAATAGTGCACACTTAATTTAGTATAAACTCAATGCAGAATTAGCCACGTAGTAAAAGCATAAATACTACGGGTCCCGCGCACCCATGCTTGCCTGAGAGTATTAAAAATGAATTGAAGAACGCGATGGCCAAAAACATCTAAATCACTTCATCTTGATGAATATGGAAGATGACTTGCACAGAGTAATCGATATGAACAGTGTTATCTCTAAATTTGCCCCCATTAAATCCAAAAAAATTTATTTGTAACAGTTTTTGTTATATTTACAACCTACACTTAGGAACCTAAAGCAAACCAAGGGCCTCCTAATAGCTACGGGCCCTGCGCTGGCTTAATTCAGCACTGTATAGGCGGTATGTGAGAATTTTTGGAAAATTTTCTAAAGAAGTGATAACTTACTATTTATTTATTACACACTACTTATTACCCATTACAGTCTTAGTTATTATTCATTCTATCTTTAAATAATTATTTTTTCATAATAAATTAAGTATTTAATAATAACAACAACCAAAGATGCTACTTGTATTAAAATTCGTCAAGCGGTTCGAGAAGTTTTCAAATTTCAATCAAAAATTCTATAAAAATTTTTCTGTTTATAAATTGAATATTTTTTTTGAAAATTAGTTTAATGTTTGTTTTAAAAATCAATTGGAACTATTTGATACCGAGTCGTGTGATTTTTTGCTGCGCAATATTAGAAAAGTGACTCTATTGTTTTAATCAACAATAATTTTCCTCTAGACTTGTACATATGTCAGTCTGATTAATGTCACTACTCGGAACCAGTATAAGCCATTACCTAGCCAGAAAAGTACAATGCTTCATATCAATCAAGAAAAATTGGGTTTTTTCGAACGCTTAGTTATAAAATGTACAAAAAACGTATGAGAAAAAAACGATTTAATAATTTTTTCCAAACAATTCTACTAAATTAAAATCATAAGAAAAGTGAATAACAATTAACATACGATTTTTCAATATTTAAATTTCTATATCAACGACATCTAAATGAAATATACGAAAGTAAAGCCTAATATTGATCGCAACAGAATTAAAACCTATAAATTATCAAAACCGAAAGAATCTATAATCAAAATACTACGCATTTACGTACTTTTATACAATGATTAGAAGGGATTTATCGACGATTTAAACAACTCAGTGTTAACAATTTTCATGTTAAACGCATTACTATTTGGGGAATTCAAAAAATGCAACATTGAACGGCCTTTTTCCTTAGGGAGTTTCCATGATAAGGATTTCTTCTATCAGGAAATCAGAAAACGAGTGAGAGTGAAGGGCAAGTTCTGATTCCTTGCAATGGAAATTCCTAATACGTTAATGGCAAATGGAAAATTGTATACAGTAAGATTTTCTCAATATTAACACAACTATTACCAAAGAATTCAACGATTATAAAGTTTTTCGAAAACCCCCGTATATTTGATAACGCATACGCGATTATTGATTTTCCTCGTTTTTCCTTCCACCACCCCGTGGCAGGACAAGAACGTTATCCGTCGGAACTCCTATTCTCCTGTTAAAATTCTCCTGAAACTGGAACTCCGGGAAACTCCAGAATATATTGTAGCTGGAAAGTTTCCAGAGAATATAGCTTTGGCAGCTTCAGCGCTGGCAGCAACGAAAGTTGCACACCTGGACAATGTGGAAACTGAGCAGCTTGATCCAATGGAGGAGGAAACATCAACATGTTGAGTGAGTTGAATTCACACTTGACGAACGAAGCTGAACTGATTATAGTTGGATAGCTGTTTGCTTAGTTTCCTTTGGAGCGCTGTTTCCTTGGCGAGTTTCCATGATACAGCTTTTTCGTATTAGGAGTGCAGGAGTTTGAACGGGACATCGGGAAAAGCGTGAAAATTATGGAAATAAGAAAATTCTGTGTAAACTGGATTTACTTATTATTTGTGAATATTTCCGCAGAACGAGTAATTAAATTAATTTATATTTTTCCTTCTTAGTTATGTAAGAAAATATAGGAGGATTGTTCAAAATATTTTTAGAAAAGAAACAATTGGAAAATGTTCTATTACAGTTCATTTTTCTTAACGACTCTCTTCATATCGGTTATTCCATCTCCACTTTGCTCTAATTCTGGAGTCTTAGTTGTCTTATAACTCGTCTTCGAACTGGAACAAGGAAGAATATCCTTTGATTTTTTGGATATAAATTCTTCTATTTCATTGTTTTCTGACTCAATTTGTTCCTTCGATGGGCCTGCTTCCTTGTCCAACTTGTCTTTGACTGGTTTTTCACAAAGAATAACTGACTTTGTTTCATTTTCTAATACTAATTCAATATTATTTTCATGGTTTATTTTACGTATGTGTTGACTTTTTTCGATCACGTCTACAGATTTGCCACTCTTTCTCATATTCGAAGTTTCACATTCTTTATCAGCTTGTTCATCAATCAAATTGTCATTTTCAGAATCTTTCTCATCTTGATCATCCTCATCACTTTGGTTTTGATTAAATTTTTCATTCAATTTTCGTTTGATTATCATCATACCTAAAACAAAATGAAAATTTTTCTGTTCAATGACAAAATAAAAGTATTATTTTACATTTTAGCGTCTGAATAACCATGCTTTTACTTTTTGGCTTGCGTCTCGCAATTATCCTAAAAATAGAATAATTGAGTTTCAATTAGAAAGAAAATGGAAATCAATTGACTTACTCTTTTTGTCTCTCTTCCATTTCAGATTTTAAGATAGCGAAAAAGTAACTTTCGTCAGTTCTTAAAGGAAACAAAGAACATTTTATCACATCTGTCGAACAAATTTTTCCTAACGTGGAACTTTCTTGAATTTTCGTTTTATCCGTGTGGTATGAATAATGAATAATTAATTTAAATAAACCCTACAAATTGATCTTTAGACTTTTTTTTTAAGTATTAAATGCCATCCAAACATACTGATTTGTAAATTGCCAGGTTTAGCCAACACACTAAGGATCCAAATAGAACTATTAAAAACACATCTGAATTTCCAGCAATTATTATTTTTCCCAAAGGTATGATAAACGAAACTGGAATAAACATTATAAAAAAACTGACACTAGAAATCAAATGTTAAGTTGGATATAAAATGCATTTTTTCTACTTACAAAACAGACAAATGACAAATGAAAAGACTCATTGTAAATATATTGTTTTTGTTTAATAAACAATAGACCATTCTACTTAATTCTTCTAATATTCCATTAGTGGCAATTATGGCTGTTAATATAAAAGGAATATCTATAAATCTAACTAGAAAAATTAGAAAAATATAATAATTTATATTTAACAAGTCACCTTAAAGTATAGCTTAACACGCAAGCTGAAGTTAATGCCCAATATTTCAATGCGACATACACAGACTCTGAAGAAAAACTCATGAACAAATAAAATGAAGAAATTGTTGTGAAAGTTAAGATTTTATAAATAGTGAGGTTGTCACTTCTTACAACAATTCTTTTTAGATTTAAAATGTTGTCCATGTTGTATTCATTCAATATAAATGAAAAATATATCATATAAAATGAATATATACCCAATAGCCATACACTACTTGCCACCCTTTCTCGTAGATATTGCGGATATTCCAGTTGTTTCAAGTAAGACTGAAACAAGCCTTAAAAAATGTAAAATAATTTTAAATGTCCTTTATACGTACATTTATGATTCGCTTATAAATCAAATTAAACGTAAACCATATTACAACTAACCATGTAACACCGTTACACAAACCATTGTTAAAGTTTTCTCCTAAATAATGAGACAACAATTTAGGTATACCAGTGAGTTCGGTGCTTAAAAACCTCGTGATCGTTAATATTAGGGTTGTCATCGTGAATTTCCCTTAGATAAAGCTAAAAATTAAGGAAAAACTCATAATCTTCAGATACAATTTCAAAAAGATTTGTGTTGATATGTTTGACATATATAATGACATTTATTTTGACATTAAAGAAGAAACCTGTAATGGATAAGAAAACGGTTTAGTTGGCTAGAGGGCTCTGTAATATATTTTATTAATTTTAAATATTTAAAATATAAAAAATAGAAATAAATGTTTTTTTTTATTAAAATTAGAAATTAAAATTTAAAAAAAAACATAGGCAAATTTAGAATAAACTCGTTGTACAAATTAAAAATAAATGAAAACAACAATGACAAGGATATGAAATTGTTGTGGCTTCTTACCTACCTGTTCAATTTCTCCCACGAATAGATATAAATTATCACTTATTTTTAAAATAAAATCGTATATTTAACATTTAATTTTAGTTAGTGTAATCTTTACGGTGTGAACGCGAAAGCTGGAAAAGCCCATTGAGTAAATATAGAACATTATTTGTACAGTTGTATTCAAAAAAAACTCATACACCGATTAGAGAGAGAAGTTTGACAATCATATTTGGGTAAAACTGGCTTATTTAGCAGCAGATGTCATAGGTTATCAAAAATGAC
>JABRWK010000136.1:200930-228902 GCA_013372445.1 Hypothenemus hampei | reverse complement strand
ATGATCGTATGAAAATTAGCGATCGCGAAATGTGTTCCCTGCCTAAGCGTCCCTCTTTTTCCCATTTAATGTTTCACTATCCATTGCTTAGTTATCAAGTTATTTCGATTGCTCAACTAGCCCCGCTCTACCCTACCCCACTTTATCCCACATGACGGAGCATAGCGGAACAATCGACTTTTAGCGGCAATGTTTTTTTATCTAAACATCATTGGAAATGCCAGAAAATACGTCATATAAGCAATTTAAATTGACAGGGCAGTTTTGTGATATTATTGTATTAAGTCAAATATCCATAAACGTTAAGTATTTCAATATGCCCCGGTCTCTCCTACTCTTGATCGCCTATTAATGTTTATAATTACTTTTCATAGTCTACTCCATTAAACTTTTTAATACAATAAAAGGCAAGAAATTTATTGTTTCACGGTAGTATAGCACAACTAATTGAGAACAGAGCCTGTACTCCTATATTGTACACTCATACAAAGTGTTGAGTTATATTTTTTTTAATAAAGTAATTTTGAATTTCTGTTTAAATTTTTTTCGATTAAATTGTATATTATACAGTACCAGAATTGTATGATTAATTCAACTTTCAAATGAAGCGTGTAAAATCAAAACACGGTAACTCCACTTTTTGTGGAATTAGAATTTCTGCTAAATTTGTAAACATTTTCTGTAGAATCAAGTGTAACAATAAATAATATATACGTTTTATTTTAGGTAAGCAACTATAATAAAAACGTTTAAACGATATGTTTAATTTCTTTTTTGCCCTCCTAAAAAATTTGGATTTTATACTACTCAAATGCAAATTGAATATTACCACATTTAGAAAGTGCAACAAGGATTTGTTATCATGACTTCCCTCTACGTTTACCTACTTGCTACCTATCTATTACCTTTTGTCAGTGGTTTTGTCCAAGACTTATTTGAAGTTCTATGTTTGCATATAAAATCCTGTTTACTGATAAAACATCATGCGCAATTTTTGTAACAATTATATTTGGGTATTATTTAATAGAAATATTTTTTCTTTTTTTAAGGCTCAACGGAGAAAGTTAATATCAGGCGCCTCAACAAGAGTTACCCATTTTACGTGAAAATGTGGTAGCTTTACTTAAAAAGGAAATATAGTTCATGCACGATGGTGCTCCAGCTCATTTTACATTTCAAACTCGAGAATGTCAATAATCGCTGAGGGCGTCTAGATAATTAGAGCGCAGCGAATTTGATTTTTTTTGGCATCTCTAAAGATTTTGATTTATCAAACACCCATTCAAAGTGAATAGAAATTCAGAAATCAGCAACTCAAAAGCAGGAACCCAAAAGAGAATAGATCCATATCAGGTTGTTTTAGGAATTTTTCAAAGAATTCAAAAGTTTATGAGAAGATTGGATACGTGCATAGAGCAAGTAAGAAAATATTTTCTATAATATTTGTAATATTTTTTAAAATATTTCGTTTAGTATTTCATTCATTTAACCTATTCAGGGTGGGACTATTTCATACATGCATGATCGCACGTTTTTACTTGACCGAACGTGTATCGTTTAATAATGTATTTATTAAACTACTTGTCACATACATATGTATATCGGTCAATTGTATACTTGCACAAATTATCACTTGTCATATAGTACAGTTGTGATCAGATAAAAGTGCACGATTAAATTGTTGTTTTGTAAATCTGGCTTTTAAACCTCTACCTTTTTTACCATTATTGTAATTAACATGACAATGACAAATAAATTATTTATAATCTTAAATATAATGCGTCAAATAAATATCTTCAAAAAAATACAAATAATCGCACTAATTGATGAAGGTTGGTCGTTAAATATAATAGCTGAGAGATTAGGAAAATCGAAAAGCGCAATTTATAAAACTTTAAAAAATTTATAAGGTGAAAGATGGACTCACCCAAATTTGGGAAAAATAATTTCAAGAGTTGTGCATTTTCAACTGATCACAACTGCACATATATCTGACAGTCCTACTGAAAGGGCGCTTTTCTCAAAATTGTCAATTTTGAGTTGTAGTAGTATTCCACTGGCGGTCCGATATACATACATATGTATAGTTTAAATTTTCAATAATATTTTTTGTAAGTTTCCTAAAGTACAGTTCTTGTACAAAAATTAAAAAACATGAAGGCTCTGATACAATCTCTGTCACTTCAGGTTTTTGACGTTACAGAATTCTAATGCATCAGATATCAAAATAAACCTTGTATAGAGTGCATTTAGGTGAAGATGTATCGAATTTTTTCAAACATTTTTTTTTTCAAAAAAAACACTTCTCAAATTGCGTTTTTATACTAATTTTAATCATATTTTCAATAGTAAAGAGTCATACGGGATCGTGGACTGAAAAGGGGTGCTGGGTGGGAAGGTAAGGCGAAAAAAAATTACAATCAGACGGTAAGTTAAGGTAAGTTAATTGAAAAATGAGTAGGAACGAAGGTAAGCTAGGTGAGCAGGTTGAGGTAAGTTTCCTTAAAATGAACAAACATTTTTTTTATACTATGTTAAGTATAATCTGATTTTTAATCGCTGAAATTAAAATAGGATACAAAAATATGTATCATACTAAAAATGATCAAAATCGAAACATAAATGACTGAGTTAGCAAATTTTACTCAATGAAAAAATACCCTTTTTCATTAGTATTACCTTACTTTACCCCACCCAGCACCCCTTTCACTCCGCGATCCCGTAAGATAGTTAAGTATTGAAAAAAAAATTATTGAAATAGTTAAAAAATGTGAAAAAATAGCAAAAAATTAAAAAGCACTTTTTAATGAAACTTTTTTGAGAAGATTCAAATCATCCTCATCTTAATATATTCTATATAGAGTCTATTTTGATATGAGGAGCTATCTTTCAAAACGCAGTTTTTGAAATTTTTACACCTTGGATTTGAATTAAACATACCAAAACGTTACTTTCACACCACAGTATTTCCCATATGAAGGGTCCAGGGGAAAAACAACCTTAGTCCCCTTTTTCAAAATTTTGAATCAACATTGCCATCTAGTGACCCCTAAGGGGTACTTTTACTATCACTAATCATTTTTGTTCAAAAGCACTTCTGTCAAAAGAAAAATCATTTTAAAATACAGTGGTACTGGGAAAAAACCACTTAAGTCCTCACGAGTGTATGGAAAAACAACGTCAGTCCAAAATGGACAGTGAATTTTCTGATACTTCAAGCGAAATGGAAGATAATGGAGCAGGATCAGCAAAGAAGAGAAAAAAGACAGGTAGGATGACGGATGTCATGAAAGTTTTACGAGCTGAATCCCACGAACTTGGTCCGAACTGTTTNATGAAGGTTGGTCGTTAAATATAATAGCTGAGAGATTAGGAAAATCGAAAAGCGCAATTTATAAAACTTTAAAAAATTTATAAGGTGAAAGATGGACTCACCCAAATTTGGGAAAAATAATTTCAAGAGTTGTGCATTTTCAACTGATCACAACTGCACATATATCTGACAGTCCTACTGAAAGGGCGCTTTTCTCAAAATTGTCAATTTTGAGTTGTAGTAGTATTCCACTGGCGGTCCGATATACATACATATGTATAGTTTAAATTTTCAATAATATTTTTTGTAAGTTTCCTAAAGTACAGTTCTTGTACAAAAATTAAAAAACATGAAGGCTCTGATACAATCTCTGTCACTTCAGGTTTTTGACGTTACAGAATTCTAATGCATCAGATATCAAAATAAACCTTGTATAGAGTGCATTTAGGTGAAGATGTATCGAATTTTTTCAAACATTTTTTTTTTCAAAAAAAACACTTCTCAAATTGCGTTTTTATACTAATTTTAATCATATTTTCAATAGTAAAGAGTCATACGGGATCGTGGACTGAAAAGGGGTGCTGGGTGGGAAGGTAAGGCGAAAAAAAATTACAATCAGACGGTAAGTTAAGGTAAGTTAATTGAAAAATGAGTAGGAACGAAGGTAAGCTAGGTGAGCAGGTTGAGGTAAGTTTCCTTAAAATGAACAAACATTTTTTTTATACTATGTTAAGTATAATCTGATTTTTAATCGCTGAAATTAAAATAGGATACAAAAATATGTATCATACTAAAAATGATCAAAATCGAAACATAAATGACTGAGTTAGCAAATTTTACTCAATGAAAAAATACCCTTTTTCATTAGTATTACCTTACTTTACCCCACCCAGCACCCCTTTCACTCCGCGATCCCGTAAGATAGTTAAGTATTGAAAAAAAAATTATTGAAATAGTTAAAAAATGTGAAAAAATAGCAAAAAATTAAAAAGCACTTTTTAATGAAACTTTTTTGAGAAGATTCAAATCATCCTCATCTTAATATATTCTATATAGAGTCTATTTTGATATGAGGAGCTATCTTTCAAAACGCAGTTTTTGAAATTTTTACACCTTGGATTTGAATTAAACATACCAAAACGTTACTTTCACACCACAGTATTTCCCATATGAAGGGTCCAGGGGAAAAACAACCTTAGTCCCCTTTTTCAAAATTTTGAATCAACATTGCCATCTAGTGACCCCTAAGGGGTACTTTTACTATCACTAATCATTTTTGTTCAAAAGCACTTCTGTCAAAAGAAAAATCATTTTAAAATACAGTGGTACTGGGAAAAAACCACTTAAGTCCTCACGAGTGTATGGAAAAACAACGTCAGTCCAAAATGGACAGTGAATTTTCTGATACTTCAAGCGAAATGGAAGATAATGGAGCAGGATCAGCAAAGAAGAGAAAAAGACAGGTAGGATGACGGATGTCATGAAAGTTTTACGAACTGAATCCCACGAACTTGGTCCGAACTGTTTTTGTAAAAGACTGCAATGCTTCAAAAACGTTTATAATTCGTATAATAAAAGGCTTCCACTTAAGGCTGCCAAATACAGAGATCTCTTTCACCTTGTTCAATTCTTACAAAAACCAGAATCGAAAGATTTTTACAAAAATTTAACCTCCATGGACATTCCTGCGGAAAGCGAAGATGAATTTATCGATGACCCACTGATTGATGGAGAAATTCCCGGGGAAGATTAACTTGGGTCCACTGATTTTTTTGAACTGATGTATTTTTTAAACTATTTCCAAGTGTTCCTGTTTTAAATTATCTTTTTTCAATAGAAATGGTTCGATGTAATTTTTGTATTTTTTCCAATTCGTGCTATAAAGTCTACTTTCGTATTGAGTTGGTAAACATTAATTTTCGTTTTTCTACTATTTTTATTTTTTGGACTAAGGTTGTTTTTCCCCTGGACCCTTCATATATTTTTAAACCTCAAGTTGAACTTTTTTCAAATGGAAGTTTTTGTGCTGTTTTGTTACTTTCATAATGCAGTGTTTTCATGTTACCATCAGAATTCAGTTTTTGGCATATTGTATTAATTACAAGCGTAACTATGGTTATTCTTATGATGTAGCGACATTATTTTATATGACAAAATATAAATCCATAGCAGTTAACTATATAGTGAATATATTCGTTTACAACAGCTATTGGCAGATTCTATGAAGAAGATGACTGGTATCAGAGAAGCAAAGCGAATTTATATTGAGAAAGACAGGAATAAGGTGATAAAAGTAAAAATCGAAAATTTTTACCGAAACGACTTATCTCAACCAACAGTTTTGTTGAAAAAAGGAAAATCCTTAGCCAAAAAAAAATTGACCCGTATCCAATTAGGTAGATCAGTTAAAAGTACCACGCATACTCAAAAATAGACAATAATTCTAATGAAAAAATTGGCTGGAGGTCAGTTGAAAAGTTACATTGGTACAAAACTTGATTGACAGCAAATTTAATGTCAAACACAACCCACGAGATTGTAGAGGATGAGTATGAAGAGAATGGAGAGGGTTGCAATTGTCAGTACGAAGATCACCGATTCCGACTTTGATTATTATGTTTCATTATTAAAAATGCTTTGAATTTAATTATTTACATTTTTTTCAAAATAACATTCAAACCGTTGTTTTTTTCATGATTACATTCAAAACGCAGTTTAATTTTTTTCATACACGAAAGTAGGAGATTATATTTAAATATATATTTCTCAATTCTTCTGCGTTTTTTATTCAATACCAATGCTACATATTATCACCTGTAAATTTGAACTATTGCAACACATAACTTTAGAACAAATAATTAGAATTTGCTGAAAAACAGGTTTCTATCAAAAACTGCGATTTGAAAGATAGCTCCTCATATGTGATTCATTAGAATATTGTAAAGTCAAAAACCTGAAGTGACAGAGATCGTACTAGACACAAAAAGAATATTAAAAAACAACAAAAGAAGGATGAAATGCCAAAAATATTTTATACTTTATAGTATCCTTTATCATCTACATCTTCAAATAATCATCTTTTTAGACTACCTATTAAGAGAATCTTTTCTTTTTAAAATTACCCTAAAATATTTTTTTTTTACAATATTTGCCATTTATTTAATTATACCCTGTATATTAGTGGTTAAAAAGACCGTTACAATTAAAAAAATGGTATTTTTTTTATTTTTTTTCGTTAAATTGCAGATTCAAATGTAAACCAATTAGAGAATGTTTATTACCCTCCCGGCTCTACTTGAATACATTCTTCAAATTTGCAAAGTTATCTGATCTGGGTGAGTTGAACTGGACTTAGTAAACTGCCTTATCACACACCATATCATCTTACTTTTTCCGACTCTCGGAGAAAATTGCCCAAAAATACGAAATTAGACATAAAATTTACCGAATTGATGTTCTTAATTTACATAGTCTATTTTTAATATTAGAATAATATTAATTTATTGGGTATGAAGATCAAATTTTTTGTTTCTTCAATGTAGAATGTATTATTTTTTTCTATTGTAACATTGAATTCTTGTAAGGAGTCTTTAATCAGGTCTAAATTTCAAAGAAACGAGTTTGTATATAATTAAAAAACATAATTAACTCAATATTTGAAATTTTATTTACAACCAAAAGTACTATCACTTAAACTATTGATTACATACCATTTGAATGCATTTCTTAGCTAATATTTAAGGCCGATATTGGAATGAATTGAATTACATTTAAACCGATGCAGCGTATCAAAAGTAATTAAATAGGAAAAATAAGGTATCAATTACAAAATCAGTTAGAGAATGACTTATTCACTTTCGTTCTGGAAGTTCCAATGTCTAAAATAATTCCTTTGCATTCGCATTAGGTGACTGATCCCTAAAGAGTCGATAAAAGTCAAACAAGATCTGCATGATAAATCATTTGATAAAAATACTAATAATATAATTCGATAATTCTGATAGAATTCCGAGCAGCAGAAGGTTGACCATAAAACAATTTTAATTCATTTATTTGTAACCGAGTTGTAGAGAAGGTAATTAGCGTTTGGCTGACACGTGGACTGACTGCGTAACATTTTATGGACCTAGGTTTCAATTTGCAAATTCTTATCGAAATACAATGAAATTGACTCGTTTTGAAAGCGATTGCTCACTGCCCATGGGAAATGCACCACTTACGACAATTTTACTTATTCGAAAAAAAAACCTAGTCTAAATTAGAGGAAACTCTCGGTATAAATGCCAAAACCACAATTGACGTCAAGGACATTTTTGTTGAGAGTTTGGTGAGATTAGAAGGGAATCATTCATTACGATAAGCTGCTACAGCCTGTCTAAAGGATTAAAATTGAATATTGAATTGAACAAGAGAGAAAGTGTTATACTTCTTCACGAAAATGTCAGATCAAATCTTTGTTGATCCAATGAAATTGGTTGTAATATTTTCATGCATTAACCATGTTGTCGTTGTCTTGCACTGTCATGCTACAACTAGTTTCAATCGATATTAAATGTCTTTGCTGGTATAAAAGTTAATTTGACTAATGATTTAAATCCTTCAGAATTTGATCTAGGAGAGGACGCTTTTTCCTGTAAGTATCTTTTTGTCTTAAATTCATAATACTATTTATTCAAGTTTTTATTTAATATAATATTCTCTTGATGAATCTTGCAAACAGCCTAGAAAAATAGAGTTCTAATATAAACAAAAAATATGTTGTACATACATATGGGCGTAGCCAAGGTAGAGCAGGGGGTGCATTTGTCCACCCCTAAAATTTTGGAAATAATGAACTTATTTGTGGAAAAACTAAAAAAAAGCAAACGTTAAAAGAAGATGTTTTAAATAGATTTGCTGAAGATTTTAGTCGTCTTGTTTTAAAATAAATTACGTTGCTCCTTTTGTTTATTTTAATAAATATGTTATTATTTATAAAAATAAAATTTTAATTTTGCCTCTCCCTAAACTTGATCCTACGCCTATGTACTTACATTAGGGTGGTCCTTAAAAATATAATTTTTATTCCACCTTCTAAAATTCTTCTAAATAATCAAAAAAAAAATTCCTGTAAATTTTCAGCCCTTAATATTAACATTAACCCGACCCCCAAGACGATGGAAGTTTTAAATGAAAAACACATGTAATTTTTAAAATTAAATTTAAAATTTTTATAACTTTGGTAATAATCGATAAAAAAATTTTGAATTCAGCACAAATATAGATACTTATATGATGAATAAAAGAGTGCATTAGAAAAAATGTTTAATCTTTATTTCGAGTGCTTCTAGGCGTTTTTGTTTCAAGAAGATATGGTTAACTTCAATTTCAGTAGAAGGGCTAGAAATAAAGATTAAACATTTTTTCCAGTGCACTCTTTTATTCATCATATAAGTATCTATATTTGTGCTGAATTCAACATTTTTTTTATCGATTATTACCAACATTATAAAAAATTTAAATTTAATTTTAAAAATTACATGTGTTTTCTCGTTTAAAACTTCCATAGTCTCGGGGATTGGGTTAACGTCAATATTAAGGGCTGAAAATTTACAGGATTTTTTTTAAATTATTTAGAAGAGTTTTAGAAGGTGGAATGATCAAAATTCAAAAATGACCTTTTTAAGGACTTACATATAGCAAATTTAATGCTGAACACCAGAAAATAACACTTCACCATTTGGTGTCACAATTGTGATACCAGTTTCCAATAAGAACATTTTTTTTCTAGTCATTTTTTTTAATTCCACTTAGATGCATTTTTTAGTAGGCCTATGTACTACATTAGGGTGGGTCGAATATCCGCTTTTTTTGAAATCAACTTAAGCCGAGCCAAAATATTATTGTTTGGGACTTCAAAAGAAAGTATACGTAAGGAAAAAAATTTCAAAGAATGTCTTTGGCTTGCACAAAATCATCAAAGTCGTCAAAATTGAATTTTAATAATACCTATGTATATTTAAATACACCATTGGATAGGAAATTTATTCTCTATAAAAAAGGTCCTTAGACTTAATGGTGTAAGTACAGTAGTTTTCAAGAAAAACCTGTTTTTAAACAAAACACCTAGGAAACACAGGACACTGAATAACTTCAAGAAACAAAGTTTTGTTTAAAAGTAGGTTTTTCTTGAAAACTACTGTACTTACACCATTAAGTCTAAATACCTTATTTAGAGAGAATAAAATTTCCTATCCAATGGTGTGTGTAAATATACATATTATTAAATTTCAATTTTGACGACTTTTTGATGACTTTGTGCAAGCCAAAGAAATTCTTTGAAAATTTTCTCCTTACGTATACTTTCTTTTGACGTCCCAAACAATAATATTTTGGCTTGGCCTAAGTTGATTTAAAAAAAAGCGGATATTCGACCCACCCTAATGTACATGCATCAATTGATGGAATTCCGGAATTAGCACTTGATGCTGTATTTTTAGATTTTGTATGTAAACCATACGTATAGGAATTATTAATGTGGTTTTTTAACTGATCGTGAGTATTTTTAAAGAAGGTTTGGAAAATTTTAGAACGACAGTTTGACAAGATTCGTTATGGATATGGATAGATTATTGAGTAAGTTTTTATCGATAATGAAGAATCTGAATAATTTTATTATAACTACGATAAGTTATTGCCTGATAATTCTATTATAGTTCTTATAAAAAACAATTCTCTACGAACTACAGTTAGAATTTGGATTATTAAAACATGAAAAACAGCAATGATTTAACTATTTTACCTTCGAGTAAGTAGTGAATTCTTCGATTGGGTCTTGTAGTACAGGGCTTGGGAAATTTTACCAGAATCATACCTTTTTTTTTGAGAGGATTAGAAAGTTTTATGTCCTTACTAGGCCACCCGTGGATGACGCACCAAGTATGAGGACTACAGCAACAGAAGGTTGGTCACCGCTACCTCACTAAACCCATCCCTCTCTTTCCCTATGTACCCTACTCAGTACCGCCTAGAAGACATTACTTTGTGTGGGAGGAGGATTGGTCCCCACTGGGGCCCACAGTCATGGACCGTTATGTGTCGTTTAGAGTTTGTTATATGTATACATATATGTCTGTTGTATACATTTGACTCTTAGATCTTCATTTATTCCTGTTCTTGTAGTGTCCTGTTGCTCACTTCCCTCTCCCTTTCATACTCTTCCTTTTGGACTATTATACCTTTAATCCAATTCGCCACAATTAGCCAACATGCCTCTGACTTCAGCATAGTCTCAATTATGTTGTCTTTTGATAAATGAGTTGCACCGATTTCTCACTCCAGATTTTCTCTTGAGGCGTCAAGGGACACTGAAAGAGTATATGCTCCGAGCTATCAATGCCTCCATTGCAGAACTAGCAGTCAGTTGAGTTTTCTTTTTCTATCCGATATAAAAATTCTGCGAAACACCCATGTCCGATAATACCTGTGTTACATGGTAATTTACCTCCTCGAAATCCCTTTCCAGCCAAGGTTCTATTTTAATGATCTGTTTCGTCCATTGAGCTTTCCCGTCCAGTAATTCCCATCTTGTTTGCCATTCCTTTACAATCTCTTTCCTGATAGTTTTCCTCCCAATTTCTTTATTCTTTTGTAGTATGATCCTCTCACGGATGATCAGATCAACCGGTATAATACCCGCCTCCTACGAAACTGTTCTGCATGCCAAGCAAACCCTGATAGCAGCTTTTCTTTTTATGCCATTCAGAATGCCAATGTATTTTTTGTACTTTATTACATCGCTCCATATTGGGACAACATGCAATATTACCGACTACAAAATCGATGCTAGGATTTTTCTTCTCATAGACCCCATAACGGACCATTTGGCATTAGCTTTGAGAGAGCGTCGCACATGTTACTTGCTTTCTTGCTTATTTTTTTAACATATTCAGTGAAATGTAGGTTCTCATCCATCAAAACGCCCAAATATTTAATAGATTTCTTTAATCCTACATTACGATCATTGATTACCAGAGTCATACCTATAAATAATCCAAGTTATATTGTTAAGTATCTCTGATTACATTTGTTTGTTTTTCTATTTGACCATATGCTAATAGTTAATATTTACCGTTGAGTTAGAGCTTGATTTGGTTGGAACCTGCAACCAATTTATCCTACACCATCTCGAGGTTTTAGAATTTATTCGAAGCAGGAGAAGGCCAAAATTTCAAAACACGAAACGTACTATCCGACAGCACAAAGAAAGTATAACAAATGTCTAAAACAAATTAAAAATTTAAAATTGCAGATTGAGGGTTTCTTTACTTTGTATTATGTAGTTTGTAGTATGTATTTGAAATTCAGCTTTAATTTTTTTCCTTTTATTGCAACATTCTGAATATAGAATTTTGTCCTGAATTTATTAGAAACTATATTCTATTGCTTCTCATTCATTAGAAAACTACAAAGTTTCCTGAACCCTCCAGTGAACTTTCAAATGATGAAACGTAAAATATCAGAATCTAGAAATCCAATCTTACATTGAAATGCTGTGGGCAAGTTTCAATATCGAAATTTCCATTTAGTAGATAATTGATTTGTTTTAATTTTTTAGAGAAATGTTAGTAGAGAAATCTTCAAACATCCATATCGTCACCGTGGTGGTGAATGGTTCTAATCCACAATTTTGGATTTTTTGAGTTATAGCTATTTACAACTTCTGAAATGTTTAAATTTTACAGTAGTCTACAAATTTTAAAGATTCATAGCTTTTTTGTTTAAAAATGGAATGAATTTTTGAGAACAGTTGAGGAGTTGGCTAGTAAAAGTGAATAAGTCCATTTTAGTAAATTTTACAGGAGGAGAAAAAAACGTGTATTAGCGCCCCATCAACTTATTAATTCAAACCAAACGTATTGAAATATTCGTTTTGGTCTCCAGAAGTATGGCCTCCAATTTCAATGTTTTATCAGTAAATCCTGCAGACTTACCATCAAAATCATTTTGGACATATCATGTTTTGGTAGATTCACACGGACTTACGCAGTTTTGTTTAATTCAAAAAAACTTTGAAAATTTAATTCGATTTCGGAAACACAAATTAAGGACGAACTGAAAACTTTTATTACAAAATTAGAAAAAGACCTATAATTACCTGTACCGATAATTAAAGAATGGATAGAAATTTAAAATAAAGAAAAAAAAAAAAGCAGTAGTCCGTCAATAATAAGAAGGTTTATTATTGTTGTAAATATCAAACCTTGAAAAATAAAAGTCGTTGTCATACATTACTTCCTATTTAAAACAAAAAGTAACGCAAATACCCGGGGAATCCGACAAAAGCAGGCCGATTCGCGAGCAGTGTAAATACTTGTGTCGGAGTTTTAAGTTCTTACTATCGGCAAATGGATCAAGATAATTTTAATTTATTGTGCGTGAAAGACATATCGGTGCAGGCAACTATACAATAGAAATCACAGTTAGTAGGAACTTAGTTCTCTTAACTAAAGAAATTACAAACGACGAATTAAAAATGAAAAAAAAAATATTAAACGTGTACGTGGCCAGAATCTTCTTCCAAACAATCACATTTTTCTTCTTCATCGTCTCGTTCACCTGCTACATAATGAGAGGAATGATGAAGACTACAAGCGTCTCGATACCATTGTAGATAGGGAAGGTCGCACCAATTTTTACCGAAGTGGGACTCAAGTAATTGAATGACGTCCTTCTTTTTTTCAATGCTTAATGAGTTTGATAGTGGAATTTCTTCAAGAGCAGGTAATGTTTGCTCATTTCTTCTTTTTTTAAATATGCTTCGGAATTTTTCAGTCGCCGGGTCAAACCGATAATTGCGAGGCAACGCACCTTCGTGATTATTAAATTAGACCTGATTTCGAATTTCATGATGACAACTTTTTTTTGCATTGCTTATTCCAGTAATACGTTGATATGTATGAAGAAGTTTTTTTAAGTCGTAAACTTTCCAATTTACTCCTACGCGGCAAACATTTCCAAATTCCTGATAAATATCGTTATATTCTTCTAGGTTAGTAATGATTGGAATTTTTTTCAATCGCTTTTCGACCCGTCCAAAGACTCGATCTGCAGGCAAGAAGGAGTGCCCTCGAACGGGATAAGTTATCTGAACTTGCTGAACATACTTAGGAGCTTCTTTTTTCAGCCAGTAAGACAACAGATGAATGATGTGTGCATTTCGATTTTGCCCAGCGCAACCATCACAGAAAAGTATGATAGACGTGATATTAGGGGAGAACTGAATGTTTCTGAGATAATTCAAAAGAGCTGACCCGATCTCATTCAAACCCCTTTTAACATCAATCTCACTCCATGTATAGAATGTAGGGTTTCTTGACGAATAAGAGACGCAACAGAATGAATAAAACGATATCTGTCGTTTGTAAAATGCCTCTCCGATAGGTGTTTTGGGTAGGGGATGGATTTGTTGCAAGTCAAACACAAATGAAACAGTGTCCTCGCTATGCTGATCAGCTTCCTTCATTAACTGATAGTAAGTTTTAGCTCGGAGTTTATGAACACGAAGTTCAGTTATCAAACTTTGTTTATTCTGGCCACTAGCTGAAGAAATTTCGTTTTTAAGTCTAGTGCAAGTTGCGCACACATCACACGATGGGGAAGAAAACCCGATGTTGAAGTCTTTGACGAAAATACGGTAAAAAAACAAGAACTCACGTGCATTTTAGAACCTTGAACCACTGTTGAGGTATATAAATGATACAGTTTACGCACACTAAGATGAGCAGGTAAGTACACTCTTATGCTTTTACCTCTACCGTAGTGAGACTCCTCACAGTTGAGTTTTCGCAGGAATTTCTGACATTTTCCCTTTTTCCTGAAAATTTTGAGCTCATCCTATCCCCTCCTCTTTTTTCCGAAGGAATGGTGCCTTGACCAATAACTTTTCCAATACGAAGTATTCGAGCGGGAGATACACCCATTGCGAAGGAAAAAAATTTCTTGCACACTGACACAGCAACTTTATTGGGAAACTTCATCAAGAAATATTTTAACGTAGTGGTTCTACATTTAGGTGTACCATTTTCTCTTGGTCGCCTACTCTTCGGGTTAAATGCGGTAATAAAACGCGTAAGCACAACATCTTGTTTTTCTTTTCCCAAAGCACCGTACAAAATTTGCCTATTCTTCTGTATATTGTAAAGAGAACCAGTCTGGCATGCCATGTTTTTTGTATTGTAGGTGCATGGGCGAGGTTGCTGTTTCAAAAAATGCAATTTTGGGTCGGTATCACCATACTTCCCTATCTTTGCATTACGGTTAACCACTGCGAACATCGATTTCTTTTTTCGGCTCCCTCTGTTCAGCTCTTCTACGGTTCCTTCCATTTTTTAAAACTTCTCAAATTCAAAAATTCCGGTTGGTATTCAAAAAAACCACAGTGTAGGTATCGCAATTGAGTGTTTATCAGGTGAACGGGGTGACGCAATAACGTATACTTTGCTTTACCGGGAAGGTAAGGGATTAACGTAAAAGTCGCGAAAAGAACAAGGTCTAATCTAATAGTATTTAGGACAGGTAAATGAAAGAAGTAAGACCATTGATTACTGAATGGACAAACACACTATTCACAAAAACATAGGGAAATTTGACAGCAGAGAAGTAGGGACATAAACAGTTTTGATTGACAAATTGTCACATAATTTTTGAAAATGTAAGCGATGGACATACTAAGTTTCGATGAAAACACATACTTTTGAACAATAGTTTTCTAGGGATATTTTTTTTTTTTTATAAGAGAATACTTTACATCATGTAATCCATATAGTTCTAATAGATTTAGGTAAAATATCGTTTTCATCAAATAATGAACTTATTCACTTTTGCTAGCCAACTCCTCAGTTTTAATCCACAATTTTTAGTTTTTTGAGTTATGTTAATTACAAAAATAAATTAAATACTAGAAAGAAATATATTTTTGATAATAACATCGTTTATTTAACTAATTTTATTAATTGCTTTTTTGATTAATAAATAAAAACATGTAGTTTTCTAGAAGAAAAAAAATTCAAATGCGTTTTACTCAAAACGTAAGTTCAGTGGATTAGAACTATTCACCACCACGGCGACGATATATTACCAATTTGCGAAAATATACCACAATGAATAAATGTTGGAATATGGCACGAAATGATTCCATATACATATTTGGGTATATCGGTAGGTTATTTCGTTATAAAAAAATTTTTCATAGAGAACTATTATTTCGACATTTTTCCTATTCAATAACTCCAATTTTTTAGCATTTACTTCAAGAAAATTTGAAATTTCAGAAACTGAAATATTCTAATTTAAGTTTTTTTCATGGTTTTCGTATTAAAAGAGTAAGCTTTTACAAAAAAAGGTGTTTATAGAATAAAATATTACAATTTTCAATTTGGCATGATACGCATGTAGCAATTCACCCGATACATCTTTACTTATGTAATAATTTATTTGCTACTCATAATCTACTCAAAGCAATTGTAGAAAACTCCAATTTATTAAGTTCTCTAGAAGTATATTTTAAGTGAATACATAATATTTTTAATACATTTAAATCTGTAATTTAAGCAAACCATAATTCTGTAAATTGTGGTCACAAATAACATTCAACTTAAAGAGATTAACTAATAATAAAGGAAAAGAATTTCATGGATTGGAAACATTGGATTAACAATTTTCGAAAATCTCTGCAAATGATCTGACTGATGTCCTGCTAAAAACTCGAACTTACTAAATTTAGTGACTGGTAAGTTCTATTGCATTTCAAACAATTTCAATAATAAACTTTCCTAAATTACGGATCCAATTTCAACTTGATGGACAATCTAGATTCGATTACAAACATTTTAACGATATAACAAAAAACTAAAATTTGGTTTAATTGAAAAAAGTTTTTGTTGACATGACATCAGCATATTTCAAAACTGCCTAATTGCACGACCCAGAGAAGTTACATACAGTGCGTCCAAGAAGTAATGTTTAAATTTATTTAAAATTCAGTGGCTTGAAAGGACGCTTGGACACGTCGACTTTAATTTTTAGCTACGGTTCTTTTGATGGTTAATTCACATATACAGAGTGATCAAAAACAAGTTACGACAACAAATTTCATTTTATCAAATGGATATACCTATTTTTGGTTTCATTTTTGAATTCTACTTAAATTTCTAAATATGTTTCATGTATGATGAAGAAATAAATATAGAAAATCGGGGCAATTCATTTGAAATAAGTTATTGGCGTTTAAAATTATGCAAATTAAAAGGCATATTTCGGGGGCTGTGAAAGACTTTTTCTCAAATTCAAATACATAAAAACATAGCTTATGCTCTCGCTTAAACCTAGACGACCGAATCCGAAATTTGCAGCGTTAAGGCAGAGCACCCGAGATTTTCATGGGATTCTACGGCTGTCAAAATTTTCAAAATTTCCGGAAAAATTCGGAAAATTTTAGACCTAAAAAACTTTACATAAACTGGCCTTAAAATTTAAAAAACTTAATTTATTTCTGCTACACTTTCATTGCGGACCCTCTTTACATTAGAAAATAATTTCTGGAAATACCCTCTTATATGCTGTGTAAGCTTGCAAAAGAAAAAAATTCTTAATTTAATTGGTATGGAAGGCATGGAAGTCTAGCGCACTAGGACCCTGTAAATGTTGTCATGCATGAAGTTAATTAAAGTCACCTCATTGGAGGTGCCACTGAACGAATATCACCTTTGAACTCATTAAGGTCAAAAAACATTTGTTTAATTTACAATCAAAAAACAATGAAAGAAAATTCGCCAACTAAAAGGTTTTACAGGAAGCACAAAGGTGACAGCGATTCTGGTTGGAAAAAGTAAAGTTAGTCTTGGGACAACTTTCGAAAGGTTTGGGAGAGAACAAGTATTAACATTTAAACCCTTGTTCAGCATAATTTTATTAAAAAGTCTTGTTGGTTTGTGTATGGTTAAATTAAGGAGTGCTCAACACCAAAACTTTCTTATAACGTAAGTAATAATTTTATTTTTTAATTGTATTGTTCTTTTTAAATTTACAAACGGCTGCCTTTAAACATAAATTCTATACTAACAATAATAATTATATTATTATTACATTATTACTATAATTACTATACTTAGGGTTAATAAGTATTAGCCCTTAAACGCCACACCTTGTGTAACATAATGGCTACTCTGGGACGTTTCTGATCCCAAACACAAAAATGTGTATTGTGTCCATACTATTCTATTTTTTAAGTTGAACAAATTATACGATAGTTATTAAACAGTAGGTTAAAGGACAATGTTTATTAATTATTGAAAAAATCATATTTCATATTTAAAAAAAATGGAAAATGTATAATATACTATACAGGATGTTCCTTAATGTCACAGCCATACTGAAGCAGGCAATTCCTGGGCTTATTTCATGCCTAAAAGTTCATATAAACATGTGTCCTAAGTCGCTTAGTTTTCAAGATATAGGGTGTCAAAGTTGCAAAAATAAATCACATTTTCTTTGATATCTTTTAATCGCTTCCAGATAATTTCACGAAATTTGGTATCTGGGGTTTTTTTGGGACGATGAATTCGAATTTATCATTCATTTGGTTGTATTTCTTAGAGGGCGCCACAGGCGGTCATTAGGGCACACTTAAACCGCCACAACTTTTTTGCTCTACACTGTATGTCACTTTCGATTGGAAAAATTATTTTCCCTATACTTTCTGCGTAAAAAAAGGTATACCTTACTGATGTCACTAAAAGCAGTGGTTTATAAGAAAAACACATCTAAAGCTCATAATGCATAATATTTCAAACCAAAAAAAAATTGCCATTCGCAACACCATAGAAAAAGTGCATATCGGCCATTTCACCCTGTATCTTGAAAACTAAGCGACTTAGGACACATGTTTATATGAACTTTTAGGCATGAATTAAGCCCAGGAATTGCCTTCTTCAGTATGGCTGTGACATTAAAGAACACCCTGTATAAACCGGAAAATTTGCATTTTTACAATAAAAAGTCATAACTTCTTCATTTTTAAATATTAAGGGCTAAAAATTTAATAGGAAAGTCTTCCAATAATGTAGATTAATACAGACATATGTTTATAATTAATTTTTGAAAAAGGATTTTTTTTGAAAATTAAATAGAGGCAAATTGAACAAAAATTTCAAAAACATTCAGCACTATGCCCTTTGTTCGAGAAATAAGTTAAAATCTTTAACGATCAATAGATTACGTGGCATTTCTTTATTTGTACTAAAGAAAGCCCGTAAAATCCCGACAAAAATGGTTGGGACGAAAAATACTCTAAATGGTGTTTAAGAGTTAAGGTAGGATTTTTGACGGACTGGTTTGCCGCTGTTTCAAACCACTATAATTTAATAATTATGGAGCTGGATGGAACAGGGCACTTCTATGGAAATATCCTTTTTCGACAAATTGTTTTATATCGTAAAAGGAACCTTTCTGCACCTGCGGAGTTTTCTACTTAAATAAATAAAACAAGAATGAATGCAATTTACTCTTATATTAATAAATTCCTGATGCCTCAAATACTTTAAACAATTACATCTAAAAATGCCAATTTTACAATTATTTTGGGTACTTTAATAAGTAGAGTTTCATTGCTTTAAATAATTTTTGGTTGATTTAATCCACAAAGATCCCGGCAAGTCACATTAAAAGTGATAGTTCACGATTAACGTGACAATATTAATTGCTTATTGATGAAAAAATGCTAGAATACGTCGATTTCATATGATGCCTTTGCGTTTTTTTTAAACAGTAATCATTACATTATTAAAGGCCCTATAAAAGAGCATTTTTCTATATACATAGCATAAATAATTTTGGAATGTTATAAGCACAAATTTTGAAGAAAGGTAAATATAAAAATCCATTATTCGATATCTCATCGTCTCAGAATTAGATTGTTTGTTCTATGTCAATTTGTTTTAGAAATTATTTCATTGCACCATTATAAACTATGTATTATATGTCCCATTTGCATCGTGCTATTATAATCCAAGTACGTCTACGCCAACACATTTGAAAGTCAGGTTTATTGTATGTTCAACGACAACTGTAAGTCGAACCAACAATTTTATGTGTACATGTCCAATGGAATCTAGGTAACTAGAGTCACGTGTTGACATCCAATAAATTGGAAAACTGTGTTAAAAATAAATATTTCCAAGTACTTTTCAACAATAGATTTGCAGTTTTGAAATATAGTATAATTTCAACATTATAAAACAGATTTTGCATATCTTTTTTAAAACATTGTTCAGTCAATTTTATTTGTTTGTAAACTTAATTAAAAATTAATTATAATAAACCATATTTTTGGTTTAAAATATCTGCATATCATTAATTTGTTACAATCAGCTTTACATATGGATGAATCCGACAAAAAGACGTAAGCTCCATTTATCAGTTTTACAGCAGCATGAAAATATTATTATTTATTAACAAATAAGGCTAATCTCGAATCATTTTTTATACTTATTATAACGGATTCTAATAATAGAAACATATAAAAGATAAGTAAAGAAAACAAGTTTATTTATTGTTAGATGAAAATAGTTAAAATCCCTATGTCACTTCGTTTACGCGCCCAATCAAATTGCGCATGATGCTTAAGCCTATTTTCTTTCTATTGTAATTATTAGGTGTATGGATTGCAAATGTGAAATAAATTCAGAAATTGTGTAAATAACAAAAGTATTTTAAAACCTCTACAAGTAATTAAATAAGCAATTTACATTGAGAGGACATGACGATTACGCAATTTTAAATTGAAATAACTTAAAAAAGTATTAATTTATTCCTCTCTTTATTTGCATTACTCGATCGGACAAAAGAAGTTCTTAGGTATAAGAAACGATAAAAAATGAATTTTTAAATTTTTGGCGTTTAAGTGTTTTTGTCAGATTTTTCATCGATATTTGTTATTTATTAATCGATGTCGTACAAAAATTTTTAAGACATGTATTATTTTCTCATGTATATGGTGTGTATATGTTTAAGTAGTGAATATGATTCACCACTTAAATTACAAAATAATCGATATTTGTTTTAAGCATAAATAATTTTTTTTTTTAATTTAAAATACTCTTCTGTAAAATTATAGAAAGTAGAAAAAAATTGGTCTACTTTTGAGGCGTTGATCTTGCAATTTCATCTATTAAAATATTATAATTCATTTAATAAACAAAATGCCATGAAAGTATGTATTTTTAAATTAAAAAAAAAAATAAAATAATATATTTGTCAGTTATTATTATAATCATTTTAATAATTTTTTTACCTATTTAAATTTAGGAATCACAAAATTCTGATCTGGTAGGGCAATTCTGAGACCGAATTTGGATTCAGCTATCCGAAATGCCTATTTTCAATTCAAGGGCAAAACCACTGTAAAATTAGTATCATTAATAATTAATAAAATAAAAAACTTTTTGAGAAAACTGATATTAAAATTGAATGTTTACAGTAAATACGGTATTTAGTTAAAGTTTAATATAAGAAATGGATTAAAAGAAAATGACGCCGTAAAAAAATGTTCTCTTAAATCTTTGCCATGTAGTTTTTGACAAAATTTAGTTGTATATTTTGCAAATAATTAATTTCTTTTTAAATATCACTTGTACTCCTTTGGTTCTAAGTCCCTGAATTATTACATTTTGATAATTCAAATAAAACTTCTTTTAATATTTAATATATAAATTTAATAGCTTTTATAACCTATGATATTTATAAAGTTATCAGTTGTGAGATAGGCATCCATCTTTTTAGCAAAATTTTTGAAGTTTAATTAAGTAACAAAAAATGTTTTAAAAAATAATTTTTTAATATAATTTATTTTAATTTTTTTAGGATTAACATTTGATGTATTCCATTTCGATTATGAAAGTAATAAGTTAAAAACGATAAAATGGAATATTCTATTAGTTATAGAAGAAAGTCCACAAAGCAGCTTTCCTCCAGTTAGTCGCACTTACAATATCCCTGCTTCATCTATATGTAAGTTATTAATTTTTTAAGTAACGTCTTTATAAAATACATCTAGTACAAAAATTAAATGAAGATGATTTAAATAGATAATAGACCTATAGTTACTGACAAATGTTAAGAAACAAAACGCATACTTGGTAATTATTGCACATTCTTAATTCTCTAAGGTGTATGGAATAGTAAAGGTAACATAAAGAAATAGCATTTTACAAACTAAATGGGATAAAATTTATTCGTACAATAATTAAAAATATGAAGTATTAAGTCGATGAAAGCAATTTTTGACAACAAAACTTAAGAAGTGTATAAATCTATCCGAAAAAGTGAAAAAGTTGTTTCTTAAGTGTCAGTCCTGGTCCTTTAATACAGGCAAAGCAACTATAGATAAGTTTCTTCGAAAGGCTATCTCACACATCTGCCATGAAGTAGCCGTTTTCAGTCTGAAAAAAAAGAAAATAAGGACGTGATACTTTAACATCATTTTCAGGTACCCACTATATAAAGACCAGGTACTTCGGCAAGAAGCTCTTCAAGATCTCCCAATTCCAGGGCTTTAAAATCATTAGGACCACCCATGACATCAAAAAATCTTGTTTGTAATTCTTCGAGTGAAATGTTCGGTATATGGCGTACGATGGACACGAGGATGTCAATAATATATTCTCGAAAAGTTGTTGCTGCCTAGAAATATATTACAATATGTATAAAGACTTGAAAAAAAAACAGAATTATACAGGGTGTTAATAAATAAGAGCGAAAGATTTTAAGGCATGATTGTTGAGGTTTTTTTAAGTAAAAAGTTCATATAAACCCATGTTTTAAATCAATCAGGACCTTTTTACTTACACCAGGGGCGTCCGTACATCCATGCTATGAGATATTTTTAAGGAAAAAAATATATTTCAATGATTTTTTCTAATTCAAAAAATTTCGACGCCACTGATATAGGTGGAAATGTCCTGATTGATCCAAAATATTGTATGTATTTGTTCCATTATAACATGTCTCAAGTTTTATGTTCGAATCTCACATCGTTTGTGTAATATTTAAAAAACTTTAAAAAAAATGTAATATTGTGTATCTTGAAAACTAAGCACTTTTGGAACTGTATTTATATGAACTTTTTTAGTTAAAAAAACCTCAGCAATCACCCATTAAAATCTTTCGCACTTATTTATTAACACCCTGTATACTATATTACAGGAAAAATGTGAATTTTAATATAATATGTATAATGTATTATACCTATATATATTTAATGAGTAATATTTATTAATAAAAACAAAATATGTATTACAGTAGAATTCGGTTATATCGAACCCGATTATAGCGAATTTTCGGTTATAACGAACTAAATTTGGAACAATGAAAATTTTCCTATAAGAACGTAATGTAATGCATGTTTTCATCGGTTATAACGAGCTTCGGTTATAACGAACTCATTTTGTTACATTTTTTGGGTTCCTTATAATCGAACTCTACTGTATACATATGTATATCTGAAAGTTAGAACTACTCACTCACGAGTGAGTATGAGCAGATTATGAGTACTCATAAGCGAATAATTCCGTACCCTGATATTTATATTATAAGAACAATTGCAATATCGTTTAAACATCATAGCGGGTCACGGCTATCTTGTGGAAAAACCGACATTTTAAAAGAAATTTTATTTTATATCTGAGACCTTAAAATTTAGGTGGGTATACGAGTATATCATTTGATAGTGATTTTATTGATCTTTAAAATTTCTCCATAAAATGTAGAGGATTCCATTTAAAAAAAATTGACATCTGGTACATTATAAGAAGAGCAAATATAATAATGATTCGCGTTCGACCTGTATGTTATAATATCGATTTCTTTATTGAAGCGAATGCAATTGGTGTTCAGTACATTGTTCAAGACTTTTAATTTTTTTACATATTCGAAGTACAAAACTATATGGCGTTAACGAAGATGAGATTTTTCAGTACAAGTCAAAACAAATCATTAAACATTTCAAAAATCATCATTGATAGAACATACCTACTAGCAAAAAACTTCTAAAAATGTATGACTATTTCAAAAATGTACTAAAAAACATAGCATTTCATTTGAAATATCAAAGGTGCTTCTACTTTTTAGTAGAAATGGCAACACTCCATTTTTCAAAATATTTTAGTTGAATAGGAAAAGTCGAATTACTTTCGTAATCAAATTTTAAAAATAATTGTACAATTATTTTCCCATACACGTCTAAAGTATCATCGACCTTGAGTCATCCTGTATATACATACAATAAATATATTTAACTTACCATGTTCACTCGCCGTAGATTACACCACAAATGAACATAAACAGGTCTATACTATCTTACTATGGGCAGAGCAATAGGAAACACTTCAGCAAATTTTCAGACATAAAAATGAATTAAGGCCAACACGAACTTCTTTTTGCATTCTATATGTTCCCACAACGAATCAGCACGTTGCACTTTGCACAAAACTTTAAATTCGCGTAACTCCTATCCTTTAATCGAATAAGATGCAGAAACTACATTCACAGATTAAAAATGATCAGCTTTTTCTAATCACACAAGTTACAAATTTCGGTCAACTTTTGGACCTGAGCAGATAAAAGCAATTCTTGACGTTATTTGTTGTACCAAATTCGAAACTGCAATCAGTTTGTTACTGGTTTTAATTTTCGAGATATTTACTAAATGCATTTTTATAATTGTTGACAATTAATAACTAATTTATCTAATTAAAAATTACAAAACAGAAATGAAGAGCAGTTGAACTGAGTTGTTTGTACTATTTAGGATTCGTTTTACAATTAAGAGTTCAACAGATATCGCTCGCGCAGCATGCCACAACAATAATAATAGCAATAAAAATAATAATAATTGATATCGCGATAAGATCGTCGAGTACCGCGATTTAGAAGAACGAATTCGGAGGCAATGGAAAATGCGAACAGTGCAAATGGTGCCCATCGTCATGTCGTCAACTGGAGTCATTTTAAAAAAGTCTACTCAAGAATATCAAGGAATTGGGACTGAAGGAAAACCTTTACCAACCTATGCAGAAGTCAGTGCTCTTGTTAACAGCCCGTACCGTCCGAAAGTTCTTAGGAGAACCATTACCACGGACCCGACAACCTGGAAAGGGTCCCAACAGAGCTTAATCCTTCTGATACCTGGGATGAGTGAAATTTCCCCTGAGAGGGAGTGCGAAGGCCATTAGGCTAAGTCACATAATTATAATAGCAATAAGAATTCTTAGGAGATCTACCGCAAAGGACCCGACAACCTGGAAATGGTCCCAACAGAGCTTAATTCTTCTGGTATCTTTGATACCTGGGATAAGTGAATTTTCCTCAGTGTGGGAGTGCGAAAGCCGTACGGCTAAGTCTACAGCAATAATATTTAATATAGTAATATATAAATCAATTAGATATACATGTTATTTCAGATTTAAGTGTAATTAATTTTCAAACCTTTAGATTGCCAGAAATTTTCCATTGATTGTATTTGATCTGTTCGACTCTTATGTGTGAAATGGATCTTAATTAGTCCAAATCACTCACTTCATGTGTTCTTCATTTCTGATTTGTAATTTTTAATTGAATAAACTGGTTATTATTTGTTAATTCAGTGGTCCACTAGAATAACCTGGCAAGTCCACTATTAAAATGTTTAGGAAACCAAAAAACGTCATGGACATGGCCAGGTTTTTCTAAAGTATTGATAGACAGGCAACCATCATTACAACATTTTATTGAGTTTGGATAGATAGTCAAACCTCGACCATGCACAGGATAAATGATTATTCTATAGTAACTAAAAATATGCTGTTACCTATGTTTTTCATAAAAGTGGACTTGCCAGGTTATTGCATTGGACCCTTCAATTGTGAAATTGAATTTATTAAATATCCAGAAAATGACAACTAACCTTAACAAACTGATTGCAGGTTTGGATTCAATGCTCTAAATTATTTTAAAAACAACTTTGGTTGCTCACGTTCAAAAGTTGACAGGAATTTGTAAACTTGCGTAATTAGAACTTGTTATCCCTATTCCCATTTAAGTTAAAATATTAAAAAATCACAGATGATACTGTATGTCCATATCACCTATCAGTAAACCAATTTGTGAATGACTAGTGGAAAACGAACTTACACCTAATAAGAGATTTTAGAATAAATAATGTTACGACATTTGAAGGCGCCTACAACATTGTCTAAATCTGATCAGAGGAAGTGAAAAATAAAATGTTATAATGGGTACCAAAAAAGAGGAATCGCTGATAAGCAATTCCTATTTCATAAAAGTCGATAGTGCAACGAGTTCACCATCTAGACGCCGTGGGAGAAGAAACAGAAATTAAGAATTGTATTATTTTATCAATAAGTAGGTGAAGGATAGAAGACATACATTTGGACAGCAGGAAAGGTATAATAATTATACATTAATTTAGAGCTACAAATTTAAAAAAGAAATAAGGGCACTAAATATTAGACAACAACGCTGCGAAAAAGCCTGTCTCATTTTAAGTTTCATTTCGTGTTTTCAAGTTTGCATATCATTGTTTTTTATTGATATATAATTATCATTTTTTATTGTAATTTACGCTGACAAAACAAATTATATACGATATAAAGGTTAAAAACAGACATTAACATTTTTTTATCTGTTGTTTTCATAATTGTAACAGAAATTCTTCCTAAGAAACGCATTCACAAGTAGCCGAATCATCGTCTCAAAACAAGGGAGATCCACTGCAGAAATACCAAAGGAATAATCTCCCATTGCAATATCGAACAATTTAAATATCAGGAAAGTTTTTAAATCACCTCAACTGTTAGATTACGTAATCCCAAACCAACCAAACGGTCAAAGAAACCTAATATTGCATAATGTAAGCAAGGCAACGACATGGAGTTCATGGCACTTCATCAAATATAGCTAACATGAACAAAACCTACTAAGAAAAGCCAAACAAGTCAACTTTACAAGTGAAATAAAATTATTCCATTATTGGTTAGCCCAACATCAGTTTCGCTCACGCCAATATCGAAGAAAAAAAATCATACTACACAACTTTAAATCATCAAACCAGCAAAACGGTGACTCCCCGGGTCACTCCAGAACATATTGAATGTGGTTACAATACTAATGGTCAATGATGTACTTTTTGGTGACATGTTGTAAGAAAAAGTTAGAGAGACAGATCTGGAGGGAAATAGCAAGAAGTGTGTAAAAATATAGTGAAACAGTGAAAGTTAATGCAGGAAAAGGAGAATTTACAGGAGACGCTCCTTTCGCTGGGCGACGTCAGTACCAATTGTAGGGACAGACTTGATAGGCTCCTGGAGGTTACACACTGTTACGTGGAAAAGTGAATTAAAGGAGTATTCAGATCTTTAACCGCAAAGCCCTAGGACGATGGATTAGTGATGGAAATAACTAAAAAAAGAGACCGATATGGTGATTCTGTGTTAAGTGAAAACAATAAAATAGGGGTTATGACGAATGTTTCATTTGTGTAAAAGAGTTAGATTTTAAGATGGGTTGGGGCCAATAGGTAAAAGACGCATAATCATTCACATAGGCATTATCCATAACCCAACATTACCTACGAATTCATTTTTGTAATCAAATGTAATTTAGAAGCAAAACTAATGAAAAATAGGAGAAAAGTCAGTAATTGTTACTGACTGTTGTACGTAAAATCGAAACTAGGTCTTTATTGATTAAGGAGTTTTTGCGGATGACAGTACCGATTACCGATTAAAAAGGCGAGCTAGTGGAATATGTCAAAACTTTCAAATCGGGTTGAGTGGTAATATTATTGCAATCCAATTAGGGATACAGTAAATAAATATGATTTTTTTAATACATTTTGTTTTAATGAATTCTAGAGTTGCTATGGGATGAACCTAACCGAAGAAAGCTGTGTTCCATCTCTAACAACAATTTATTATATGTTGTTCAAGGTATCTGGTGAAATTAACCATTCGAAAAAATTTAAACAATCAATAAAAAGAATGCTGATAGTGATAAAATCGTATTAAATATAAAGGGTAGTTCTTTTTGGATAAAAAAGGTTACTATTGAAGTTCATCTTATTCATGATGATTTTTTTTGTGATCGGACACATTGCAATAATAGAGTGTATTCCAAAAAGAATATACCCTTTTTAAAAAATATTTTCAGCTCCCTTGATGTGTTATTGGTATCCTTTATATGTACATATACGAAAAATAAGGTAATATATTAAAGTTTTTCCTTCATTACAAGGATTCAATATAACTAGATTCAAAATAACTACTGTTCGAATATATACGTAATAATATTATATATGTCGCACCCATTTGGCGAAATAGTACATTTCGTGAAATAATTGTACAGTTCACGAAATACTTCCAGATGCTGTTATTATTGGGATTTACAGTATCTGGACAAAATATTTGTTCAATTCGTGAAATGTAAATCAATTTTCTACAGATGGTGTAATTCATTCTGGTAACCTTATTTGGATAGGAAATTTGTCGCTTTCGTGAAGTGGAAACTCTTCAAAGTACATTTGGTGTAATAATGAGAATGTCGAAGCAACTGGACATTTTCTAGCTACC
>JABRWK010000136.1:186015-200900 GCA_013372445.1 Hypothenemus hampei | reverse complement strand
ATAATTAAATAATAAAGAAACTTCTCTTACACTCCTATTATTGTGAACGGAGCGATGAACAATCTAAATTTTTCGTATTTTTCTTATTTGTTTTTTTTTATTGTTTTATAACTTTTTTATTTATTATTTATGATTTATTTTTATTAATTTTTAGTTTACTGTTCATTTTCGGTTTTCCTGCACAGGAATTATCACATTTTAGCGGTTAACACCTGAAATTTCATTCTTGTATAATTTTTTTATTAATAAAGCTTTTTTAATGAAATTTGGGGTACAACCATTTGAAATTAACTCAAATTCAGCCCTGAAGTCAAATTAAAAATAAAAAAATCCCTGATGTCTTTTCTTGAATTTTGACCATAAAAAAGCGACAAAGTAGGCCTTGATTTTTAAGCAAGCGCGATAAGAATATGTTCCTAAATAGAGTTTTTGATGCCCTACAACTTAAAAAAAGAATAATCAAAATCGGACCGTAAATAAAAATTTAACAGGGGTGTTGCGGTTCAAAGTAGGACACACTGTATATATGTTATTGGGATCCAAAGAACTTTAAAGAAATTTCGTATTAAAGTATCTACTGCAAAAGTCAACAATTTTTTAGAGAATCTCGGTTACATGTTTACCATGCTTTACTACTTGGAAAAGAAAAAACATTACAGGAGAGTATTATTAATGAAGCTAAGCACAAAAATACTGGAGAGCAGATGCGGAATAATTTCCAAATGAATTTTGTTTTTGAAAGGTAATGGAGCAGATTATAATCGATTTCAAATCTCGTATTCGAATCAGTGGAATATCAACTTTATTGACTTCCTTTACCTCCTTTGAATTATCATTTCACTTTTCCAAACTAAAGAAAAGGTTCAAAAGTCGAAAATTTTGTTCCAGCGACGATGTGTTTGAGGTTGTGGAAAAGCAGTTTGCAAATCAAGAGGGAGTTTTTCTAGAAAGCTGAGAAGCATTGTTGACTCGTTGTACAAAATGTTTTGAATTAGGAGAGACTATGCAGAATAATCAAATTTGGTTTAATTTATTCTCTAATTAATTAATTTAATATTTATGTTTAATTTAATGGTTTAATTTATATTATTATATAATATATATTATGGTTTATAGTAGGCTAAAAATGTACCTTCTCATATGTATGTTTGGACATATCAATTTAGACA
Organism: Hypothenemus hampei; assembly: GCA_013372445.1. Taxonomy (NCBI): domain Eukaryota; kingdom Metazoa; phylum Arthropoda; class Insecta; order Coleoptera; family Curculionidae; genus Hypothenemus; species Hypothenemus hampei. The sequence goes on along the minus strand of JABRWK010000136.1, from coordinate 199,731 downwards.
ATTCGTTGCCGACGTCGCGTTGCTTTACAATGAATTTATATCCAAACTAAACTAGGGCCGAAAAATGAAGAAATTAGGGTTTACCTTTCACAGTAGTATAAATGTGCACCTTCCAAAGACAAATTGAATAGTGAAGCTACCGATAATGATTTAAAATGTTCAAAAGTGTAATTATGAGTAAAAATTTTACAAACAATAGTTAAATATTTATAAATTTTAGTACTGGACAGAAACTACTTGGTTTGTAACCATAATAACTATAAAAATCTAATAATATGCATCCAATACTGATTTATTAATGGTATTTTTTTCTTATAGCTGATAGATACAATTGAACCTTTATAAAATTCTGTTTATAAAAATATTTACTTTGTAATCTGTTCGATTTTATTTATGTTTATACATATACAAAAAATTATAATAAATAAATAAATAAATAATAATATAATATTTAAATGTTTTATAAATAATAAATTAATAATTATTTATTAATATTTAATTTAAAAACCTATTAGAATTTTACCAAAAAAACGTAAAACCCTATAATTTTTTTTAAATACCTCGCAAATCATTTATTTATTCAATCAAATACTTATTGGTCGAGATGTAACCATCAATTCTTTGTAGATTGGTACTTTTCAGGTTTTCGATTTTTGATTTGATATTATTGCACTTTGTTTTCCATTAGGGGATTTCATTAATACATTACCTATCAATTTTATTCACTCAAACCCCAGATAATATGGACCTTAGTATCATAGAGCAGTGTTTTCCAAACTTTCGATGTATGTGTAACTCTGCTATAATTTTCGTAATGTTCAGTATCCTCTGGTCAAGAAAAAATTGTATATATTCTCATACCAATCAAAATTGGTGTATTGGAGGGCGTATGCGAAAGAATGACCTTCTGAACTTTTCGCTGTTTTATTCCAACGCGAAAAAAAATGTAACCTGCTTGTTGCACCAGGTACAGCAAAAGCCCGGTGCAACGCGTATTCCCATTAAACCCTTCCCGTGCTCCTGGAGATACCCGTACCACAATTTAGGAATCACTAGCATAAAGAAAGCTACATATAGATGTAAAAAGAAATAGTTCAAAAATTCATATTCAGCTAGGAAAGGACTTTAAAAAATAGTTTTGTCATTACCTATACAGGGTACACAGAATATGTACCCGAAATATTGCCGTGCAATTTTGAAACACCCTGTATAGTTATTTGAGAAAAAGTTTCTCAGTTACAGAAGCCATTAGTCGTTGTGAAAGTATGATACAAATCAATTCATTAGTTATTCATATAATGGATGGTGAAATACTAGAAATGTGGAGTATTTAAAAGCGCATTTACGAGATAGGAAAATAGTAAAAGTGAGCGATGAAAATACGAAGCCTATAAGACGTATAGTCCAGTCTTTTTATTTCAATAATATACAACCCATTAGAACTATACATGTCAAAATTCAAGAAAATTAAATAATTCAAATATAGGTAAAGAAAAGCTTAGCGATATCCAAAGCACAATTGGTTTTTGGTTATAAGAAACGTTACAAAAAATCAATGTTAATTGAAAAGTTGGAAATAGATGATTAACGATGTAATTATTTTCGTACGATAAAGAAATTCTGAAGACAAAATCAAAAGATATGCTTTCTTGATGAAAATTGTAATAATGCAGAAAAAGGTATACGGCAATATACAAATGTTATAATACCCACCAACACTAACAATAAGTGAAATTCTCAGAAAAACTCAATTTCTTTTTTTTCAAATACCCACATTAAAGTGAGGATCTGAATAATTGCCAAAGTGCAATTCATTTTGGACTAATTTTTATGGGTCAATATTTTTATTTATGATTAGTGTCAGTAAATGGATCAAAGAAATTGGCTTTTTGTAAGATTCTCGCTTAATATTGGCAATTACTATACCTATAGTTCACTAGCAACACTTGCAAGATGGTTTACTGGCTTGGAAGTCTTGGTATCTTAAAGGACAACGTTCGGTAAATACCCATACAGGCAGCAATTCTGGCTTCCTAGATGATTGTAATCTAGTTTTTACTTAAAAAAAAACGGGCAATTATCATGAAGAAATGAACTGAGATCTTTACGAAGAATCTCAGCGCGTAGAACTCAATTCTGTTATTGTAATGGACAATGCACCATATCGACAAAGTCAACGTATACCATCAATGTCAAATTGGAAAGAACAAATTGCATCATGGGTTGAATGAAAATGGTATTACGTTTTGAAAATTTTGTTAAATCAGATCTGATGGACATAATACAACAATATAGAGGCAAATACATACATAGTTCTTTGTCTCAACAGAATCCTAGAAATAATATTCTAAAAGAAGAGGAGAGAATTTGGAGATCCTAACATACGTAATCGTAAGCCTCTATTATATCCGTTATTAATAATGACGACGGTACTAACGGCCTATCCTCATTGTCTGAAACCGATTCTGACAAGTGACAATAACAGTTGTTTATACGTTTTATGGCTGTTTGAATTTGAATGACGTTTATAATACTTTAACTTAATGGTATACATCGACGGTTAAGACGTGATAGCTCGTAAGCGACAAATATCAAATTTTACAGGAGATGGAAAAAACGATTAAAATACTATTATGCTAAGTTTTTTTTAAAATTGACATTAATAATTTATGAGCCTTATGTAGCTATTCAAACTGCGTTTCTTTTCTTTTTTTTTCGTTTTTCTGAAACTATTCATGTAATTAACTCATTTTTCACAAAAATGGAGATACGAGCTATCACGTCTTAACCGTTGACATATTCCGTTGGCTTACCTTTTAGTGAGAAATTTTGACAGGAAATCTTATTCAATATAATTGGCATGTGAGCGGGTATAAGTATATAAGTCGAATTTTGCATAAATGAGCTCAAGCATATCAAACGACGCACAATACACCATAGAGTTTTATAAAGAGACATAAGAGTCCTCCAATTTTTTATAGACTTCTTTTACCTGCGTAAAACGGTAATAGAAAATACCTCAGAGTTACAGACATATACCTCTTTAGCCGCGCACTCGCTAATTCAACTTTGAAGTGTGTTATTGAGATGAAATATGTAGTTGTAATGCAGTGAATTGAGATCCGCGGCAAATTATTTTATTCTGTTTGAATTATTATTACTATTGTGTCCTAAAGTAAAACTTGAATTTATTTGTTTCAACTTTTTTGCCGATGTTTTATCACGGTTTTTAATACCCTCGTCTGTCTAATTAGTACTAATGTCTTCATTTTACGGTCCTGATGGAATCTTAAAGGGCCAGACTCACAATGGCATTCATTTTGTCTCTTTTTCTAATTTATGTATTCAAATCGAAGTAACAAAGATTATTTAATCTTTACGATTTCACGGAATAATATTTTTATGCTGATATTTGCTTTTTTTTATCTCGATTGATGTAAATATTGTATATTATGTTTTTCATAAATTCATCGTACAGTTTTATAGTATTGACATATTTTTTTTTGCACATTTACTTATTATTTATTTCATTTTAGAAATTGACCTTAGTTTCCCGTACAGAAATGTCCAAATCAAAAGAGATATCGATCCAAAAGACGAGTATACGTTAGAGGAAGAAGTGGGCAGGTAATTATTAAAAATAAATAATTTTTAAAACACATTTGCCTTAGCTATTGTATAAAGTTTATTTTTCTATATCGTCGCCTTTCATGTAAAATGACGTAATTGATAAATTATGAAATTCGAGTTTTAACGTGATAGAGTTTTAGTTCATAGAAACTTGAAAATGTGGAAGGGTTAAGTGATAGTCAAAAGGAATAAAGAATTTTAAAAGAATCTCGACTCAGATGGTACTATCTTCAATTGGATTTCGTTCTAAAAGTGGCACACTTCTACAAACTGATTATTGACCTCTGCTATAATAATTTAGATTAATGGAAAAAGTAAAAAACTTTAGTATATCTAATTTATATAAAAAAACAAATCGTAAGCCAATAATCTGATGCTGAGAAATGCAATCGAGCAATAATGAAGTTGTCACAAAGAATTTTTTTTAAATAATTTTATACTCAACATAGCATATTTCAAAAACGAAGGATATTTCAAGTTCTTGACTGAAATAGAAGATCGTCTGATTATCAAAATTATTTGGTCTCTTTTCATTTGTGTAGTGAATATACAGGGTGTTTCTTTTTGTTGAGACAGAAAAGAATGTAGAGAACTATAAACTACAAAAGTCTAAAAAATTCACATCAATTTTGATTGATCTGATCCATCTTTAGAAAATATTTTCAATTTTGTGGCACTTCATGGAAGTAAATGTCAACTTTATTATTTTAAATGAAACCCCCTAATTTCTTGACATTTTTGGATTTCTTTAAATTTTAAGGCCAGTTTATGCAAAGTTTTTAATGTCTAAAATTTACTGTTTATGAGTTATTTCGGAAAATTCAAAAACTTTAATAGCTGTAAGCTCCCACGGAAACCCTACCGCCTAACCGTTGCGAATTTTGAAATCGGTTTTCTAGGGCTCCAAAAGAACCTAACCCGTTAATACCTGAGTAGTTGTTTTTATCAAGTTTGTTACTTTCCAGAGGACAATACTAGTTCAATATTATAACCTATCTATGTATATTAAATCGTATCATAGGCATTAATAGGTCAATAAGCTACATTTTGGCGTATTTTAAATAAGAAAGTCTTTCACACATCTCGAAATATGCCTCTGAAGTTATTTGATTTCAAACGGTAATAATTTACTTATTTTAAACGGAATGCCCTAATTTTTTTGACGATATAGTGTTCAAAATAAAAAATAAAAGTAATAAAAAAAATAAAAAATGATACATTTTTACATCCTAAACTGATGTCGAAAAAATTGGGGCATTCCATTTGAAACAAGCAAGTTATTGGCATTTGAAATCATGCAAATTTAGAGCTGTATTTCAAAGGTTATGAGAGATTTTTTTAAATTAAAATACGTCAAAACTTAGCCTAATAAATGCTCTTAGAACCCCAGGACACCAATTTTGAAATTCGCAACTGTTCGGAAACAGCGTCGGTTTCCGTGAGACTCTGCAGCTGTCAAGAAAATTTTCGGATTTTCCCGAATAATTCTGAGAAAAATTAGAAATAGGACACCTTACATAAATTAACATTAAAATTTGACGAGAAATCCGAAAATACCAAAAAATTACGGGGTTCTATTGAAAATAAAGAAGGTGATATCATTTATTTCCGGTATAACCAGAAACGCCACAAAGTTGAAAATATTTTTCAAAGGTAGATCAAGTCGAGCAAGATTTGTGTGAATTTTTTCAGATTTTTATAGCCGAAAGTACTTCATATATTTTCACGAAAAAAAACACCCTGTATATCTATACATACATATTTATGTCAGTATAATTTTTTTCTCGTAATTATCGGTATGCGGATGTATGTTTTTAATGGATTTTAAATATTTTTATGTTTATTTTAGAGGAAAATTCGGAATAGTTTATAGATGCACCGAAAAATCCACTGGATTATCCTTAGCAGCAAAATATGTATCCTGTCCGAAAAAAGAGGACAGAAGAAACGTGGAAAGGGAAATAGATATAATGCGAATGCTTCAACATCCACGCCTTATTCAAATCTATGATGCTTTCGAAAATGGGAAAGTTATGTGTGTAATTTTGGAACTGTAAGTAAAGCATTTACTGTCACATCTATTGTAAACATATGTATATGTATAGCTGGAAAATAAAAAGGCAACTTTTGAAAATTTTAAGCCAAAACTGTTAATAATCGTCTGTGTGATATACGGAAAAGGTCCATTGATAAATTGCAATCATGAAATTTTTTTTGGCAAAACATAATTTTATTTTGCTCGAAACTAAAAGCGACAAATAAATTTGCGTTGACATTGAAATTGTGGCATTGCAACATTTGGAGTTTGTCCAAGAAAATTTCAGATCGGAATGCAGGCTTAATTTGAGATTTACCTAAAAGTGAATGCTGTTTTTAAAACTTTATGAAAAATCATTATCTGTAGGATTGAAGGTGGAGAACTATTTGAGAGGGTTATTGACGACGATTTTATTTTAACGGAGAAAGCATGCACAGTTTTTATGAGACAAATATGCGAGGGCATCAATTTCATACACAAAAACAGAATTTTGCATTTGGACATGAAGGTAAGATTATTATTATTTTTTTTTAAACAACACATATCCTCTAAACTTGAAATTCGGTTTAGCCAGAAAATATACTGTGTCTGACAAAAACTGGAAACCGAATAAAAATCATTGACTTTGGATTGGCGCGAAAATTTGATCCCGACAAGAAACTTCAAGTTTTATTTGGAACACCTGAGTTTGTTGCTCCCGAGGTCGTAAATTTTGACGCCATCGGATACGGAACTGATATGTGGTCGATTGGAGTAATCTGCTACGTACTGTAAGTGATTTTATTAATTTTAATTCATATTAGTTCACTATTTATTCCAAAGATTATCCGGGTTATCACCATTTATGGGGCATACGGACGTAGAAACCATGGCCAACGTTACAATATCGAAATACGATTTCGACGATGAAGCTTTCCAAAATATTTCAGAAAATGCCAAAGACTTTATTAGGAAACTCTTAGTCAAAGATTTAAAGTAAGCAAATAGTTAATATTTCACTCACATATTTTAATAGCAATAATTTAAAAAATTCTTAACTCACACTCCCCTCTTGTTTCTGTCTAAAATATCATCAATAACAAGCAAGACAAAGACCCAAATTGGTGCGATATATTTCCACACGATAACTAACCTTTTATACAAATTAAAAAAAAAATACACACAGAAAACTTTTATTTATAATGCTAATCTAGTATGATATCAGATATGTCAAGCTATTTCCTTCTAGATTTCAATCATCCCATGATCTTTTCTTGATCTTAAGAAAATATCTTGTACATTTTAATCTATTATTAGATACAATTCCAATGCAGCTTTTATTGTTAAAATATTAGATTTAAGAGTTTTGTAGCATGTTAACTAGTTTAAAAGAACAATTGACTAGGTTTTGAGTTTACGTCTTAAAGATACAATCATTTCCGTAAGTCAGTCACTGTTATAGACTCTGTGTGTTAATATTTTTGGTACAATAAGTAAAACTTTTCTTTTTATTGGTGATAACATTATTGCGCAAAACAATCCATAAACGTTATAGATTAACAATCAAGAAGTCAATGTAGTAACCACCATATTTATCTGAGATGAATATATTCCAAAAACTTACAAAAAGAATATATTTTAAACATGTGAAGCACGCTTATAAGGTTGTCATAGATCTTCCCGCATTCGATAAATGTTTAGGCTTGGCTGTAGCATGAGATCGTCAAACAAAAAATTACGAGCGCGTAGGCTGTAAGAAATCACAGTTAAATTAACCCATAGATTTTCGCCATAAACTTTATTTCAATTTAATAGGCGAAAAAGATGATAATGACATAAAGATAAATCGAGAGGATAAAGTGGATGTTGTAATTTTTTCCACTCTATGCGATTAAACAGCTTTTGATCATTTGAACCGTGGATTAAAAAAATTTGTAAGGTTCTCATGACGTCCAGTTGTTTATAATCTAACAGCAGCCATCTCGACAATAAAAATATGGTCTTGAATTTTGATTAGTAGTAATTTCCATCATCTTTAATCATTACCGAGAGGTATCACCGGTAAAAATTTTTTGTAGGAAGACGTTACCTTGTTGTTGATTCTGTGTAAATTAAATGTGGTAAGGTCAAAACAAAAACTTTCTTTCTTGATGAATGAAGAATTCTCATGCTGATGCTCAAACATTTCAGAAAATTCTCTAACGGAAGCTCATCTTTTCAAATTCCTTTCCTCCACCTTCGCGATACTATTTCGCAATAGAGTACATCCTGTTTAATAAAACAGGGTGCGCTCTATAGCAGAATGGTATAGATTGTCTTGGAAATTTTGTTAAAAATACATTTTAATTTAAGCAATTACATTACTGCGGAACGAACACGATCTAATCATCAGTCTGTTCCCGCTTCTGTTGCGTTCCATTCCTTGCTGTTCCGCGATAATGTATCACGCTTTAAAGCACAGCAAGGTATTAAAGTTAAATTCTTCTTTAAACAAGGTAATTCACGTAACTGGTTCATTAAAAATGTTTGAACTTGTAGTTATTTTTGAGTTTTCATATTTTGGAATTAAGTTAATAGGGATACAATCTATTCATTTAAAATATTTTAAGGGTTATATTACTTCCGGTTATAACGGAAGTCAGTGTTAATTTTTTATTTTAAATGTAACAGTCTTTACAGGGTGTTAAGGAAAAAACTACATTACATAATACCACACGATGGAGTACCATAAAATAATAAAAAAGTTCCTATGAACGTAGGTCCAAAATGTCCCTTGTATACCAAATTTCGTCCGATTAAAACATCTTCGTTTAAAATTATTTAAAAAAAAAACAAAATAAAAAATAGAAATTTCAATACCCGGTATCTCATAAACGAAGACGTTACGGACCTAAGTTTATAGGAACTTTTTTTATTATGTTTGTACTCCATCACGTGGTACTATGTAATGTAGTTTTTTCCTTAACACCCTCTATATTTTTGCATTTTTAAATTAGAGACCTGAAGTTATTTAAATATTTATTGGGCTTCCCTGAATCTAAACTTAATCATTTTTAAAATATTTTAGATAATTTAAAAAAAAATTTTAAAACAGTATTTCTGCAAAATGTGGAATTCTCCGCAAATTCAAAAACTGGCCTTATAAAACTTTGTTGACATGTTAACCAGACATAGTAAATTAGGCTGAAAAGAAGAGTTTTTATAAATATTATACAGGGTGTCCAAAAAAGTATAAATAGAAACCTGATAGATATTGTTTCAATATCAAATAAAAAAAATTAAATGATACGAACTGTTGCATTTGAAATACAAGAGTTTTTGCTTTTAAAGTTCTTTAAATTGGAGACTATTTTTTAGAGATCCTGTATATTATATATAAAAACTTTCTGTGCCAGCCTCATTTACTATATCTAGTTATCGTGCCAACGAAGTTTCATAAGGTTGGTTTTTAAAATAGACTAGAATTTTATATTTTGCAGAAGTTATGTTTTAGGAAGATTTTTCTTTTAAATCAAAAAATATCTAAAAAACTGTTAAGTTTTAGTACCTATAGGAAAACCTAATATGTATTTAAAAAGTCAATTTATATGTAAATATATATAGGGTGTTGCATTTGAAATAAGCAATGACGTAATGTACTAAGCAAGAAGCATTAACTTCCGGTATAACCGAAAGGAATTATCGGAAGTAGTATTGCCTTCAAAATATTATAAATGGATAGATTGTGTCCATTTTATGCTAATTTTAAAATATGAAAATCAAAAAATAATCACGAAACCAAAAATTTCTAATGAATCATTTACACGAGTCACCTTATACCTATACGGCTGCTTTTCCAACAAGGAAAAAGAAACCCCTTCATAATAATCCAATTAAGTCCTTCCCACAAAGGCCGTGTTTCAAACAAATTAACCAAAAGTTGCTTGATTTAATATTTACAACAATTATAACATTGTTTGAAAGTCTGAAAGTGTTTTTAATGTTGTAAATATTAGAGTTATACTAATATTATGTTAATATTAGTGTTTTTTGGCTCACAATCATCACACATTTACAAGTCCCCATTCACCGCCTAATTTGGGTTCTTGCTTGCTTCAGTGCGCATGTTTCAATTTCTTCATCACATCTTAACAATAACAATCGGGTCTTTGTCTTTTCATTAGCCAACGATTGACCGCTGAAGAATGCTTGCAACACATATGGTTGAAAAAGAAACAACAACCACCAGTGCAACGGATGAACTCCATGGACGTAGCTAAAGATAATTTGAGGCAGTTCGTTGAACGTTGGAATGAGCATCCAAATTCGCCTTATGTGTTTGAACTGACAAGAGAGGATTTCAGTGAATCGTCTTCGCATTCGTTACTAGGAGATTCGCCGTCACCATGTGGAAGTTTGGCTTCCAGTCTGGAAAATGACGCAGTTTGTCAATATACCGCTGACGATTCAGATGCGAACACTCTTTTAGTACCGTCAAACGATCATTTACGAAGAGCCTCGGATTCTACTTGTTTCGTTAAGAACCAGGACATCACTGAACGTATCAATTTGGCTCAAGAAATTCGACAATTATCTAATAAGCTATTTCGATTGTCTAATATTAACACGGCACCCTTGGCAGTGACTTTTAATGAAAACTCAACCAGTTCTTCCGAAGCGACATTACCAAGAGACCATCCTCATAGTCCCATTTGTAGCATACCTTGGAGAAGAAGTAGAAATAAGATAAATGCGACGACTAGCCGAGATGTTCCTATGAGCTGTCGGAATATTTATAAAAAAAGCGAAGAAGTTCAACGAAGACCGTCGGAGGGTAATAGGACCAAGGATTTGCTTCTGAGGCTGTTGCAAAATTGGGATGGTCCCAAGGCGCCTTTTACTAGGGCAAGTGCAAGGCACGATTCAGTAACCGAATGGACTGAAGATGATACTTTAGGTCAAAAGACGATCAGTTCGTTGAATAGTTTTTTTCAGAGCAGGGCGACCAATAAGAAAATCACACCTTTTCATTTTAACAATTCTTAAACGGTTCGTTTTAAGTAGATGACAACCATAAAATAAACAGTTTTAAATACTTTAAAAATTCCTCATTCACTTACACTGCCAGTAGGATTAAAATGACATCAATCCTACCTACATTAAGGTACTCAAATGATGCATTTTAATTTACCCAAATACAATCAGACAGACCAAGTGACACAATGACGTCATTTAGTAATTATCATCATCCAAATGTTCTTAGCTTCGAATATTGAATCATGAATCAATATTGAATATGGTGAATTACTATCTAGCACGTTAATCGCCATGACACTTCAATTTGAGTTTCAGTGCGTAAGGTCAACTAGGATTTGAAACTTGTATATATTTTCTTCCTGTACATTGAGTTGTTGCCCAACAACTGAGCATCAATTTACGGAAGAACTTATAGAATTTGCCTCAGGGGTCCTTTTAATACATGATCTGGAACTTTTTTTTAATTTTTGTATGTAGGTTGATTCATTATTGTATTTTATCATGAACAAAAAAACACGTATAATGTGTCTAAAATTGATGGTAAATGTATTGAGATCTCAAAACTTATAAGAAAAATTGATAAAGAGACAGAATAGACATTTCAGTTCTCTCAATGCTGTTCAAATAATGATTCTAGCTTATTTGACTTGTGAATTCTTTTTTTAAGTGAAACACTGCAATGTTCCGTTTTCGAAAATCGTTTTTACCTTTCTTATTTAAAAAGATATTTTAAATTTGTAAAAATTATTTCTAAAACTAATTTTGGCACGATCATTAGTTAACATTTTTTCAACGTTTTGTTATCTGTAATTATCGTCAACGTGGCATTGAAATGAACATTTTTTCTCTTTATAAATATGTGTAAATAAATGTAAGCTTGTTATTAAAAAGGCCTTACATTTTACATTGTTATTCAAGACGACATCGGTCGAAGTCAAGGCATTTTTTACATTTTTCAAAACTTATTTTTTCTTAGGACCGTATTAATAATTGCTCCTTGAAGGAAGATTTAATGCAGCCTCAATCAAGTCTCTCTCAATACTCATTTTGTCAACCTGAGTAATCATCTCAAGTCCCCCTTGATTGGAATCGAGCGACTATTAATAGTGAACAGATGCTCAAGGTATTCTTGAGTACTGAGAGATACTTGAGATGTGACTATTATACGGCCGTTAGTGTTCTTTTGTAGCGCCTAGTAAACTTGACATATCACAGTCATAGATGTACTTCAGATAGTGAACTTATCGAAACGATCATTTTTTTTTAATAGCAGAAAATATTTGTCAAAGTTGCAGAAGATAAAATGTTTTAAAAAGTCGAACAAGCTGTTTGCCCTACTCATAATACAATTTTGTTTAAGACTTTTAGAGAAAATGTTATTTAAATACTAATAATGGACTTGTCCATTAAAAACTTAAAAAATTCTAAATTGGTGCTATAAGAAACAAAAAAGCTAATGTTACAGGTAATCGAAAAGTTAAAAAAAAAATAATTGAAGGGATCAGAAGACAAGGGGTCCAAGTCGATTTTTCTTGAAAATTGAATTAAATGCAGAAATTAAAATTTAATATATACATTTACGTAGGGCCACGGAGATTCAAGTATAAAATAAGTGTTAATACTGGTATTTATTGGTGAGAAATTTTTCTACTCACCGTACTTATATTTTTTTTAATAAAATTACTTTAAATTAAAATATCTCAATTTATACGTTTTTGTACTTTACCCCCTAACTTCTGACTCCCTCAATTGAGGAATCGAGATCTACGCAAAAACTTATTCTAGAGAAAATTTTACAAATATAAAGTATGTTTATAAATAAGTTTTTCCATTTTCTACAAAATAATTCACAATTTAAATAAGCTAGTTGAACAGCATTGAGAGTGAAACTAAATTGTCTAAAACACTCTCCTTTAAACTCTTTTTTATCTCTTATAGTTTCCAAAATCCCAATATTTATATTCACTACCAATCTAGGATCGATTTTTAGTGTATCTAATACAAATGAATTTGTATTTATCGCTTCCAGTTTTATATGATCAAAAACATCATGTCACATTTTTGTAAAAAATGATGTAATGCATTTTTTGAATATTCCATGTACCGATTTAATCTTCAGTTAAAAGAAATTCTCTAGTTTCGTTGTCCTCTGGCAGTTTTTAGATGCATTTCGCACTTTCTGTATATGTAACATAAAAACTTTAATGTCAATTTACTCAACAAATTGAAAATGTGACATGATACCTTTATCCACTTATGTCTTCAATTATAACAATAAAAAACTGGGTACACAATAATATGTATTTGATTGCTTGTAGTAGAATTTACTTCTTTATCCAATTTTTAGCTGCTTTTCTGATTTTTTCTGCACCTGATTCTTGATAACCGGACACACATTTTCGGCGTTCTTTTGAATGTCGAGTTTTCGTTGATGCAGCGACGCTTATTTCTTGGATCTGTAGCAAAACAAAAAAGCAAATTTTCTAAAATCAACTGTTGATAACTTATTTTTTGCTACTCACGTTTGATATATATTACTGTTATACCAAGTATTACTTCAAAAGACGAACCTGTAACATTTATTTTATACATATAAATTCAAATTAAAATTGTACAAGAAATACTATTCAGCAAACTTGTAAATACGGTGAAATTTGAAATTTTCGACATTTATCTTCTCTTATAGAGTGCTTATTCAATTTTAGCGCTGAAATTCATAAGTCGCGTCTCATTTTCAAATTAGTTCTTAAATATTCCTTACATAAAATTTAAAAATAATAACAAAATTTTATTATTGCATGGTATCTGTTGCTTAACACATTGACTGCCGTGCCAGTCTGTAAGACCGAGTTTTGAATGTTCCACATCGCTAACACAGTCTGTAGGACTGAAATTTTAATATAATCTACCACACCAAAATTTTAGCTTGGCGCTGCAGACAAATAGGCAAAATACGATCCGACAGTCAACGTGTTAAATACATATTTACTATTAATTTGGAATGTATGTCATTTTTTTGTTCTGTTTGGGCGACTAACGTGCTGGATACCCAT
>JABRWK010000136.1:165567-184411 GCA_013372445.1 Hypothenemus hampei | reverse complement strand
AACACCCTGTATATTCGATTGCACAGCAAAAATCGGAAAAAATGCTACTTAAAAAAAATCGGTCACAAACAAACTCAAAATTATAGTATGTATTATAAAACTATAAAGAGTTTGCGTCAATGAAACTTACAAAAAAGAGAAAGGCATAGAGAAAAAATAAATTTATTCAATAAAGTGAAACAAAATATAATACTTTCAAATATTAACTAATTTTAATGAGAAATATTTCATTTTCAACATATTTTGACTAGTAAATCTTAATTTTAAGTGTAGCGTACAGGGTGTTGTTGAAAAACGGTTTAAAACATTTAATATCGCGTCAAAATGATCGTCGTATTAGCACTAACTAGAACTCTTCGTTAAACATTTAAACAAAAACGAAAAAGCTTGGTTCAAGGTGCGAATTTTTGAATGTTTGTTACAGTAACACCCCGCCCCCGCAAAATAAAAGAAAACATCAACAACGTAGTTTCACATCAAAAGTGACTCGAAAAATAAAATACTGTTGTCATGAAAATTTTGCGTTCAACAACCATACAAACTCAATACCGCTATTATTATCACAAATTGATCGTGTCCAAGTCTTGAATTGGGGCTCTGCCCGCATTGTTACCACTGCTGTTTTCCTGAGTGGCGGCCGAGTTCGGGGGCGGGTTCCTATTCGACTCTTTCGTCGAATTTGAAATGTTTAACTTAATAATATTCGGTAGAGAGAAATCAGTATTGGGCAGTTTGCGCATTATTTTTCCGGACGTGATCAACCTGCCGAAACCTTCTTGATGAGCGAACGCGTATCCTGATCGAATCGATCTTCGCGCCCTGCGCGCAGATGGTGTACGTAACACATCTTGGCTCTGTCTCGATCGGACCTAAAAAGAAAATAAAAATTAAAAATAACGATAATTAATAAATTAATAGCACATTTATAATTGAAGCCTTGGAGGTACTAAGATATTTTATTTTTTATAGCTGCATGAATTTAAGCTGTTTTTTTTTAATTTTGTACTTTTCAATAATACAAAGCTCAAATATTTTTATAACTAATATTTAAAGAATGTTTTTGTATATGTATACAGGGTGAATCATAATTAGTGTTCAATATTTCAACAGTCGATTATCTGATCGAAAATATGGAAAAAAGTTCATATAAACATAGGTCCGAAAATGCTTCGTTTCTGAGATACAGGGTGTTACACTCTAAAAAAAAGAACATTTCCTTATTTTTTAACTTCCAAACGGCATAAGATTTTTTAACCAATTTTGGTATACGAGTTTAGCATATTGGTAGGTTTAATTAAAAAAATTACTAGCTTTAAACATTCACCAGTGGCGGAGATGTGGGTGTCCTTTTTATTCCTATAAAATTGTAATGACACATGACACCCTTACCTCGACCACTGATGAATGTTTGACGCTGGTAATTTTTTAGATTAAACCTACCAATATGCTAAACTCGAATACCAAATTGGGTAAAAAAATCTTATGCCGTTTGGAAGTTAAAAAATAAGGAAATGATCTTTTTTTTTAAAGTGTAACACCCTGTATCTCAGAAACGAAGCAATTTTGGACCTATGTTTATATGAACTTTTTCCCATATTTTAGATCAGATAAACGACTGTTGAAATATTGAACACTAATTATGACTCACCCTGTATACATTTTTTACCAATAATAATAGGAACCAAGTTAATACTTTCATGCCCTTTGGGCCAGAAAGTACCACCAGGGGCTTCAATTAAGGATTATCTACTAAATACTGTAAAAATATGCCGTCTATTTTAACATAAAAGATTTCTCAAATATCTTTGATTTCAAAAATTAAATTAATTAAATACTGTCATTTTGAAATACAGGTCCTATTTATAATTAGTATCGTTGAAATTTACCTGAGCCAGTCGTTGTTTCAATCGGACTCGATCCGATAACGTAGGATACACATTGATAAAATAAAATCTATAGGCCAATACTGGTAAAATACACATGATTACTATCAAAATAGTGGTAAACCAGAAATTCGCGCCTCCCATCGCTTTGGCCAGTGCGCCCACGTACGGGCCTTTGAACACGTAGTTGTAAAAGTTGTCTGCGATGAAATAAAACGCCAGCGAACCCCAAATCATGATGTGATTTATAACAGTCCAATACTGTGTATCCATGGCGATCTGTGCCGTGTTTATTATCACTAATATTGCTGCAGTTACACTACAGAACAACATGTAATCGGATAGTATTTGCCCGTTCGGAGCAACCGCATCGTAGTAAGTACCTAAAACATAATATAATATGAAACACAATATTAGGAAATATAGAAAACATTAATATTATATTGATGATACATTTCAAGATTTTTGTAAGTACAAAAGGCTCTATACTATAACAAAAAAACTGTTTTAATGCAATGTAGGAAAAATTGTGAAAACAGACGAACAAAGTACGCAAGAATTATTAATTTGACCTAAAACCTGCATTTATGTTTTGAATTTTTAATGTATTAACCCAAATTCTATCCATTTTCTACTAATTGAAATGACTACTTACCAAAAGCAATAAAAAACAATACACAAGACACAAAACATCCAACAAGGGCGCTCCTAAAGAACTCCTTTTTGTTAAAGAACAAATTCATGTGTCCCGGCTTGTAAAGTTGTGGATAGAAAATTGAATTTTTGTCATTCACATCCTGATCAAAAATACCCACTCCAAGGACTGGTAGTGACGTGTAGAACAAGTTGTATATGGATATATACATAGGATCGAATACTGTCTAAAAAAATATTCGAAATATTTCAGTTTCAATTAATTGAATTAAATGTTTGATTAAGAAAAAAATCTTACTTGGGCACTGAATCCGCAAAAAAACGCATACCAACAATGGCACAACGTGAAAGCGAAGTTCTTATTGAAAAAATAACGAAGAAAACTGCACATTCTGTAATAGGACCATCGTCCGTGGACGAGAAGAAGTCGCTCAAGAAAACGGAATTGGGCAATGGAATAGTCTGAAGCCAGGACCGCCTGCATGCCCTCTTCACCGGAAATTCCGACACCGATGTGAGCGGCTAAAAAACAATGATTTCAATATATCATGTATTTTATATTGTAGTTTCTCAATAAGCTTTGGCAGTTATTTAAAAGTTACCCGTCTCAAATAAAACAAAACCCAAATGACATCAATAACGTTGTGTATTACTAAATTGACTACTATGGCATCGCATAATTATTTGAATTCGATGATGCTGCATTTAAGACAAAAAACAATTTTTGAGAACGCATTGCTGATTGAATATCCTTGTTAAAGCAAATTTATCGACTTTGGAGGAACCTTATAAATCTTAGTATTTTCTACCGGTTCGTATTTTTACGAAAAAACGGAAGAAGTTACATGAGTTGTTATCAATGGTGATGAGAATTACTTTTTTACCACGTGAATGGATCTCAAATATATAGTTTCATCAGAATGGTTTTCTGCAACATTGCAAAACTATTAGCATAATGTTAAACGCGAAATTTATCGCAAGTAAAGATTTAAGGTACCCTTGTGTCTTGAAATAACCACATCAAATGGTCACTAAAATATCATCGAAAAAGAAATTTATAGGATTCCGATAACCAAGCAAAGCCATTTACCCTATTATATTTTCTTAAAAACTATGACGACATGATGTCTTTGCAATTACCTTTGATCATCGAAACGTCATTTGCACCATCTCCGATCGCTAGCGTGACTGCATGCTTATTTTTCTTAACCAATTCAACCACCAAAGCCTTTTGCAATGGCGTTACCCGGCAACATATCACAGCTTTACATTGCATCACTACTTCAAGGAACAAGCGTTCCATCTGAGGATGTAAACAATGAACTAAAGAATGTCCATTGACAACGATTGCGAAACCCGCATTCGTCTCTTCCACATGAAGGTCCTCGACTCCTCCCAAGTACTCTAATTCGGCGCTTTAAAATAAAATTGCCAATATACTTATATATTTTTAAAAATCTATTAATATTGACGCCTATCTTATTAGGTGTTCAGTATATATTTTCCAGGTGACACACTGACGACGTGAACGTTATAAGTATCAGTCAATTTTAAGCTGTGTGATTAATATAGTTTATACTAATTTGCAGCCAGAAAATAACAAGCGAAGCAACCAAAAATTGTATATTAAATTTTTACTAAAATTTGTGCAAAATTTTAAGGACACAGTGTATGTTAATTATATGAAATATAGTAGTAGTATTTTACTGCCACGACTAGGTCGTAAAATTATAACAAGTTCTAATGATCTAATGCAATATCCATAATAATACCAGTATTCTCTTGTATTATACTGCAACAAGTTATAAGTGGAAATTGTCCATTTTGATCTAAATATTGGGTGTAGACGTACGAGGTTTATACAGAATACAAAATTAGTAGAAAACCACGAGGGTAACTTGATACGACGCTCTGTTGGTTCGTCAGCCAATTAATTCATAGTCAATTGGCTAGCTGTCATTTTGCGTTCAATTTATTTTGTATTTTCTATCATCATGGAGTTCTCTACTCATTGAAGAAAGCAGCATTAACATTAAGTTACTTGCAGAGCTGAGCAAAAATATTCGTAATTTTTGAAGAATTGATCCAAATTTATGAAGAAGCTGTATTCAATGAAATAATCGTTATGGAATTGTTGACGAAATTTCGAAAGGGCCGAAAAGACGAAACTAATTTAGGACTCCTCTATCCCTTCACTTCTGTATAGTAGGATAACGTAAAAACGAATTCGGGGTTAAGTTCTTTCTGAATCCGTTGAATTCGTCAATTGACGGGTTGAATAGTGGCCGATAAACTGTAAAGGTTCGGTTTCCTCCTAAGCGGTACCGCAAAATAGCGGGCGTCATTTGACGGCCGCTTTGACAGTGACATTATTGTCAAACTAAAAAACACATCACCGCAAATCTTATCTTTTTTCTTATAATTGAGGAGGGTTCATGCAAAAGCAGACATGTCCATTTATTACAAATTCGATAAGAAAAAGAAAAACTGTATGATATGTCTTGTTTTGATCGAACTGGGTAAGTTTAAATGGCAAATAATGTAGAATCTATTTGATTTTCGCGAATCTGATTGAGACCGATTCTAGAAACCATACCAGAGCGTTTAAATCTGGGAAACAATTAATTTGGTTTAAAAATGGATTTGTCTGCTTTTGCATAAACCCTCCTCAATTATTAAAGTGTACATGGAATTATAGTATTGTTTTTACCTTAGAAACAGAGTTTTTGCTCAAGGGATATTGGTCTTTTTTATTCGATTATTGGGTTTTAAAGCAATATCTTCTTTTATAAAATCTAAAACATAATGAAATAGTTCAGGGGATAACCGTAAGTATTCTTTAATTTTTATCTCATTTGGGACCAAATGACGACATATTAAAACTACATACACTCTTTCTGTTTCTCTTCTCTTAAATAAATATGATTCTTTCCTGTCGATTTCTTCATCTGAAGATTCTTCATCTTCAAGGCAAATTAAAATAGCTAGATCTAATTCGATCATATTACGAAAGAACATAAGATTTGCGGTGATGTGCAATATATAACGCCTATATGTGTCAAAGCGGCCCAAATGACGCTCGCTATTTTTTGGAGGAAACCAAACCTTAATTGAGTAAAATAATTGTTCATCAAATTTTGACGTAAAGCCTAGAGGTGATCGTTCCAAAACTTTTATCTAGAAAGCAAAATGTAAAGCGAGTTATATGCTGGAATAACTAGTTGGTTGCTGAATAGAGATCACTAATCTTCGTTTTATAAATTTAATGTGGACGTTAAATACTCTAAAGTAAGAAATAGAAACAAAAAGGCAAACCGAGGACGAAAAATCAAGGAAATTAAGGTCGAATGTCTTAATAATGATATGTTTTTTTGATGTTTTTTGATGTTTTTTTTAATTTTTTAAGGCATTATCTGCAAACGATTACTCCTTCTGGCTAAACAATCATAATCCACATTGAAGTTACCGGACGTCTCCGGCCTCGAATACACACTGTACCAAATTTAGTGTAGAAACCCGATAGATCTTCCACCACAATAATGCCCTTGCTCACACGTCACTTGCGTCATTTTTTATTCAAAATTTGATTGCCGCGACTGAACCCACCCCCTATACTTGCAGTTTTCCCTTTTTGCAATTTTTATGCAATTTTCATGAAAAATCTAATTAAAAACTAAATGTTAAACAAAGCACATGAAAAATGACACATTTTGTACATTTAATACAAACAAACAAACAAACAAAAAATTTGAAATATATTAGTATTGATTGAATTTAGTCTTCTTTTTACTACACGCGATGCATATTAGCATTCAGAAATTAATGCTCAGCTAAGGCAATATATTCAATTAATTTATACCAAGGAATCAAGTGTTGGTTATATTTTGTACTCGGAACAGCAATATTCTTATAAATATTGTTTTTTAGAACAACTAATGAAAGTTACTAATAAATAAAGACAAAATACATACCGAATTCCTAAATTTGATATGAAACTTAAAGTCAAATCCGATACTCATACTGACTTAAGGTCACTCCAATGAGATCAGTTATCATATACATTAAGGGCCGAAACAACTTTAATAAATTTGAAAAATAAAATATCTTTGAACTTTCAAGTTTAATTTAGAATGTGTAATATGATGAATGAGAACTATTTTACAGATTATAGAACGGAATGTCAAGGCTTCAACGTTTAAAAAACCTTAGATAATGGACTAACATAAAATAAGTTCGAATTAGAAACAAGTAGATACAGGTCAAGCGTTGTAGCTTCTAACATTCAAATAGGATTAGAGTTTTTCTAAGGACAGTTAGAAAAAATTACGACAATTGCATTGTCGCCTTTGTGCCACCTGGATTGTTCATTAGCACAGTGACAAAGAAAAAAGTTGAAACTAGTGCTAATGTTAAACTAGAACAAAAAAAACAAAACAAACACACTACAGTGTTTTCTAAAGAATTAGAGAGCATAGGTAGATTAATATTATTAATAAACACTGCAAGAAACAGGATAGCTATAAGTCGTATTGCGACACGACTGAAACGGGCATAGCACGCTGTTTTACGTACGTGCACACTTAAACTGGGTTAGTTATCTGAACTAGTTAAGAGAATTTAAGTGCGTTCGTAAGTATGTGTAGTTAGTAACTAACTTCAATATGTTTTTAGCAAACCACATTTATCGTATTAGAAACCTTTTTTCATCAGGAAAAAAACAACGGTGGTCTCTGTCCTCTACCTTGCTCTCTTGCATTTGTGTTGTGAATCCGCTTCCGCCCACCTGAACGTCACCACGCTAACCGCGGGCAGTCCCGAAGTGGCTCCGCCTCCTCCACTCCTATTGGCTAAATTGTTCATACTCTTGGGTCCTCCCATATTTAATCCATTCTCGGCACTACTGTTTACTGTGACCAAATGACCGTCATCTACAGTAGAGGGCGAATGTGGCTTGTAAGTGTTAACAATTTTAATGTTGTCTCGAAATTTTAAAAGTTGTTGTTGTACATCGTCGTAGCTCGATGCATCCACTATGAACACATCCATTAAGTCGTCGGTCAAGAGTTGACAGGAATAACCAATATTGATGGCGGTTTCTAAAAATGATATTGAAATTTTCAATTAACATACCTAAAAATGAACTAAGAACAAACTTCAATACTGTCGAAATTCTTATATGAAAATTGTCAAAATTTGATGTACTAGAAAAAGCTGCTATAGAGATTTTGCTCCAAGTGTTAAAAACAAAAAAGTTCAAAAAATACCTTGCTTATCCCCAGTCAGTACCCAAATCTTTATGCCGGCCAAAATAAGGTTCGCTATCGTATTGGGCACACCATCTTGTAATTTGTCTTCAATAGCCGTTACACCTATAAGCAACATATCCCGTTCAATTTCCTCATAAATAGAATCCAATTTCTCATCTCTTCCTTCCAAAGCGATCGCCGCCTCTTGATGTCTCTGCTTCCAATCGTTGAAAAAATTCTCTTCTAGATCGCAATACGCCAAACACAATGTTCTTAAGCCTTCACCAGCGAATTTCTACGGATTTTAATAAGTATTCTGGCATTTACTACCTACAGGATATTTGTTTTCAGTAAAACTAATTTCATTAAAGCTATAGAGTTGCCAAAGGAAATACTAAAGATTTATACATATGAATATGAAGAAAGTTACGCTGCCATAGGGATCTCTTGGGGCCTACTTCCTATCAGTTATTACTCTTTAATCTTTGAGTTAAAACGGAACTATCAAAATGAAGAATGATTGATGAATTTAATTCATTATTCGGAAATGAATTGAAGAAAAATATGTTAAAGTTTATCGAGTTCAAAGTTCAGATACCAGGGTTATTGAAGATAAAAAATATGCTTTCAGCGTGAAAACATTTATCTCTAATCTGGATCACACCTACTTTAGGAATGCTGATTGGAATTCTTGTGAAGAGGTATAATCATATTTTGCCGCAAGGGGTAAATCAAGTAAAATAACTGAGCGGCTTTAAAAGAATTCCCAGAAATGTGTCGTTTTTATTCATTTAACTTATAAAACCACCTTTGATAGTCCTTTTTGACGAAAGAATATACTAACAGTTAGTTAAGTCACCATTAAATAACAATATATTGATAAACTAGAAGAAAAAGAATCGTACGAACCTATGATACTGGTCCAATTTTATATTATGAAAAAACATCTAGGAGAACTAAGTAATCAATTCTATTTGAATTTATTCGTTTCGATTCTGCTTTGGCCGCACTGCACTATATGGGCCACATTTGAAAATAATCTTTCTTATATTCTACCCTATGTGAATATTTTCTTAATAGTTCTCAGCTAATTTCTATTGATAAAAACATTCGCGAAGCAAACACAAATCCTCAGAGCCGAAGAACTTTTGATTTTATCTTGTTTTAACGGTATTAACTGTCATCCTATTTTCCATGAAGACTTTACTAGACAAAATATTCGGAGTGGAGAGGGTGTGAGGAAACAAGAATACATATTTCTAGCATTTCAGTATAAAAACAAAAGTAGCAATAATGCAAAAGTAGAAATTTGGTCGTAACTTTTCAATGAAAATGTTATTATTATAGATTTTCCTAATATGACAATATATGTACCAAAAAATAGATCGTTTTGATCAAGAAATCCTTAGTTATTAGGTTACTTACGTTTAGATGGTCATAGGTTTTTTGTTTCACTTCTTCTTGTCCATCTTTTAACCGTTCATAGATCACGTTGTCGGCTCCTTTACAGTATAAAGTTAGTTTACCGTCTTTTCGTAAAATAACAGACATTCTTTTACGAATGTTATTAAAATCTAATATACACAGTAATTCATATACCTCCTTGGTACCCATAACCTAAAAAAATAGAATCGTAAAAAATTATAAATACATTGCATCAATATTACTTCGATAGTAATAGTATTGGATGTTCGTTCTTTAAATACAAAGCCAAAATTTCTGGCCGCCGAAACTAGTGCCGCCTCGTCTGGGGATTGAGCTTGATACTCAAGTTTTCCATCTCTTTGCTAAAATGAGAGAAAAACGCTTAATAACTGATTACATTTCAAGTGCATAACAAATCTTACCTCAGACATCACGGTGTGACAGAGGGCTAACAGTCGAAAAAATAGAAACGTATCATGGTCTCGCCGCCTCACCGCCTCCAATAATTTTAAATCGTAAAACTTAAATTCGGGCTCATAATTTGTATTGAATGAAAAATCGATTGGTTCAGTTTCATCAGTAATTTCGATCACTTCACCCGAACGAGGATCAATTATGTCTCCATAACACACACCACCAATAGAACATTTATTAAAAGTCATAATATTTTGTGTTAAAGTGCCCGTTTTATCTGAAAAAATATATTCTATTTGACCTGAAAAAAACAATGTAACATTAAAAAAATAAAAAATTAATATATAAAATTCATTGAATACCTAATTCTTCGTTGAGTGTTGTCGTTCGAGCTTTCGCATACGTATTGTACTTTTTATAATACATTTGCTCGTCCCAATTGATGAGGAAACTTTGTACGAATCGTATCACTTCCACGGAGACGTACAACGATATCGGCACGAACGTATTCAACACTATGGCGTATGAGAAGAACACTAGCAAAGCTAAAAAGACAAATTATTATAAGAAACAATTTGTTATTCAAACAAGCTGCAACTACTAATACTGTTTCAAAGGGATATACATGACGTAAACATGAATACTTCGTAATTCCGGAAAACTGATACAAATATCAAAGAGTCCAAATCATGTGTAAAATATACATCTAACATTATTGATTCCGATTCTCTATAATTCCAAGTTGATCTTTACATTTGCTTTCGCCTGGTATATGGGCATACATAAACCTAAATAGCAGTTCCCAAAATGGACGTTTCTGAACAGGCCTTAAATTAATCAGGTACAGAGGAATTAACAATTATTGTTTCACACATAAACTGGACATAATTTCTATGGGAACACTAGTAACACAGAATGTTAAGTAATTAGTTAATGTAATAAAGAAAAGGTAAAAAGCTGTTACCAAAATATTAAATGGAATAAAAAATATAGAGAATTCGACAATTGGTTGATTTTTTACATTACATTCTATGGACACGTTTACTATGAAAAAGACAACAAAATTTAGATAAGAACCAAATGTTTAATTACAATAAAAATATTTAATTTAAAATATTAATATGATGTATTTCCCCCATTAAGCTTTATAGCTTTAAATAGTCGATTTTGCTTACAAGAATTTTTGTAAAGTTGTACTTATAAGTTTGCTCCATTCTTATTGAAACGTAACCTGGAGATCTTTAACCTTTTAAGGACGGGTAATTTTCCTTTGAAATCGGTCCAATTTTTTTCTCGAAATTTTACTATAAATGTAATGCAAGTCTTATGTGGGATCGCCAACTTAACTGCTGGGCGAAATATCGACCAGTCCCGTCTTTAAAAGGTTAATATTGAGATATTGTTTAAAATTTTTGTAAACAGCCTTTAACATTATTCCCAAGTTTTCTATCGGATTTAATTCTAAAGAATTTAAGTCTATTTTTCGACATTCATTCGCATTGAAATTTTGCAAATTGGCACATCATAAGACTTTCCCAACCAACATTTCTACTCATTGCAACTGACTTATCTGCACGTAAATCATGCCAGTAATATTTATAGCCATCTGGCTCAACTAAATTAAATTTCACTTCATCCAAAAATATATTTTTCTATTCTTCACGCCATAACATGCAATTTCTAGCAAATTCTAATCGTGTATTTTTCTATTTTTCACAAGAAAACCTTTAATGATTTTTTCCCTATTTAAACTTTTTATCTTTCTGTAATATTTGTTGAGCCAATCGGATGGTTGCCGGTAATTTCAAAACTTTTCTTATCTTATTAGCAGTTTTATTTCCAGTTAAAAGGACCCCGCACATACCTTATGAGTTTTAGGTCCCGGTCAAAATGGCTGTACTCGTAATACATTATACTCCGTGATGTCCTAATCAAAAGTTTTCATAGGCACAAAGTTCAAAAATGGACAGTTTTCGAGATATCGAGATCATAAAGGAAACTGACCATTTTCTTTATATCAAAAATCAATTTTCCAAGCCATTTGCAAGATAACGATGGAAGGCAACTTTGCTACAACTTCTTTATTAAAGGTTTTTCAGAAAAGGCCTTTTTGTTCATAACAAATTGATTTTTGGTATAAAGAAAATGGTCAGTTTCCCGAGTTTATAATCTTGATATCTCGAAAACTTTCCATTTTTGAACTTTGTGCCTATGAGAACTTTTGATCAGAACATCATGGAGTATAATTTATTACGAGTGTAGTCATTTTGACCGAGATCTAAAACTCATAAGCTTTGTGTGGTGTCCTTTCCTTACAAATTCACGAACAATCACACTTTGTTAATTTGGAATTCCTCCTACTTGTGTGATGATTTATATCAGGGATGGGCAACCTTTTTTGACAACGGGCCAATTGAATTAGTGAGTGCAGAAACCATATAAGTCATCAAAAATTCGAAATTCCCTTTTTAGTTCTATTTTGTTCGAATAGAATAGTTACATATTGTATTAAAAAATCACATCAATCAAGGCTTTCGTTATAGAGTTATAAGAATAAGGAAAAAAGTTTTGAGCGTAGAAATAATATGCGTCATCGACTTATGTGGTTATACAGGGTGTCCCATGTAAAATTTTCCACCTGAATATTTCGTTTAATATGAAGTTTTGAAAAAATTCCAAAAACAGGTCAATAGAGATGTCGAGGGGGACATCTTTTGACCGTAAATTGAGGGTTGTAATTTTGAATTTATCGATTCCTTTTTGAGAAAAAAAGCATCAAAAAAGTTAAAAATTAAAAATTTTTTTTTACAAAAACTAATTAGTTTTTCGTATACATGTTNATTTAAATAAATTTAATTCCCGATTAAGGACATCATTTCCAAGAAAAAAGTTCCTTATAACATGTATCGAAAACCTAATAGTTTTTGTAAAAAAAAAATTTCAATTTTTTAATTTTTAACTTTTTGAGGCTCTTTTTCTCAATAAGGAATCGATAAATTCAAAATTTAATTAGACCCCTAGATGCAGTTTTGAAATACCTTTAAAATGATATGCCACTCGACCCCCCATGCCATTTAAGATTCTCGAGGGGGTTGCTACCCCGTTAAGGAGGCTGAACCTATAACCCTCAATTTACGGTCAAAAGATGTCCCCCTCGACATCTCAATTGACCTGTTTTTGGAATTTTTTCAAAACTTCATATTAAATGAAATATTCAGGTGAAAAGTTTTACATGGGACACCCTGTATGAGCTATGTTATGTTAGCGCTAGATTATATGGATTAATATGGATGTTGACTTATTTCGACTTTTCCTGGAATGTCAACACTGTTCTATATAGAGAAAATCAGAAAATTGCATACTATTAATGAAATAAATATTCGTTTAGTGCAGAAATAACATAAGTCACATTTAGTTTTTGAATTTTAGCAAAAAAGCACAGCAGGAATACTGATTAATTAGTGAATAGTTACCATTTTAAATCTTAAGCACAGCATGTGAGCCTAAAAGTATTTAATATTGTCTGAATTTGGGGCCAATGTAACGTTTTTTTGCTCTCCTGTAAAATTTGAAAGTCGTGATTAATGTGTTTTCTGCACTCACCAATTCAATTACAAACGTCAAAATTTTATGCAGGTCGCACACATAGGGTGTTTCAGAATTTATGTTACAATGCTCTACCAGATAGAATACAAAAAATAAATCGATTTTACTAATCTTGATTTA
This sequence comes from Hypothenemus hampei, assembly GCA_013372445.1. Classification (NCBI taxonomy): domain Eukaryota; kingdom Metazoa; phylum Arthropoda; class Insecta; order Coleoptera; family Curculionidae; genus Hypothenemus; species Hypothenemus hampei. The sequence continues at coordinate 171,063 of JABRWK010000136.1, read as the reverse complement.
TTTATAACTTAATGGAGCTATAGGGTGTCAAGGTTGAAAAAATAAATCACATTTTCTTCAATATCTTTAGATCATTTCAAGCTAATTTTACAAAATCTTGTATACGAGGATATTTTGGAATGAAATATTTAAATTTATCGATGATTTAATTGTATCTTGTAGAGGGTGCCACAAGCGATGATTAGGACCCTTTTAAACCGTTACAACATTTTTGTGCCCCTCTGTATGTCATTGTAGCATAGAAAAATCTTTTTCCCAGCTTTTTCTGCTTAAAAAGGTATACCTTATTGAAGTCGCTAGAAGCAACGTTTTCTGAAGAAAACGCATCTAAAGCCAACATTGTACATATTTAAAACGTCAAAAAAAAAATTGACGGGCCGCGGTTTCCCCATCTCTGGTTTATACTATAATTTTCGAGAAATTTTCACAAATTGTGTATACTAGTAATGGATACCTATATTCATTTTTTAACAATCGTTTGAATAGGCGATACAATTTGGCGATATGCTTTATTTTTTCCCCGATTTTTTTGAAATTAACACTTTTCCTAATGGCATTTTTGTTTAATATAAATTATGGATCGTTTTATTTTATTTCACAGAATTATTGGCATTTCCTGTGCAAGCGTTGAAGTAGAACTAAATAAACACTGTCGTTTTTATAGAAATTTCGTATTAATCTAAGCTCTCAGCGTTTGTTTACATCTAACTATTCCGATATCGATTAACAGATGAGCGAGTTTCTCTATGTACATCGTTCTACCACAAAGTGCTTAAATTATTTATAAAATTTTTAACTTAAAAATATTGAAAGTTTATACACTACACTAATTTTTTCAGAAAATCATAGCGTTATTGAAATTTCATGTACAGTATATGTAATTCTCCTAAATAACGTTTGGGCTGATATAAGATATTATGATAATGAGGTTGATTAAAGGTTACCTAAATATTCATCATCAATAAAGCTTGAGAGTCAGTCACGAAATACTATTATGTACAATTCTGGATAAAGTTTACGATTTCTCATTGGTTTAAGTACTTTCAATTACGGTATTTTCAAAAATTAAAATTTCAGCCTTACCTATGATTGTGGCACCGCCCAATGGCTCTGACGGAACCAACGTATCCCAAGGTAGAAATGTCTGAAAGTAACGGCCCACGAGCGATTCCCAAATACCGCAAGCTACCATACAAAAAAGGCACATGGATAATAGAAAAAATACAATCTATTTGGAAAAACAGAAAGAGTTTAATCAATACGAAAAGTTCAATCGGCCATTTTCATTACTTACTCCTATAATTAGGAAGTTTAATAGTCGATCAATACTTGTTCGTTTAAATTTGCTCTTGCCACTGTTTTGCATTAGTTTTGTGTCTTTTCCAGCGAAAATTACCACACCATAACACCAGGCCGTATTTCGCAGAACACAACCTCTTAAAATTATCTGTAACAACAAAAGCAAATATAAAGAAGATACCTATGTAAAAATATATAAATATAAATTTAATATAAGATATGAAATGTGCAATGTAGATTTCCTAGAAGCTCCCTGCTTGATTAAAATTGATCAGTTTTTATTATTTCAGTGGCGGTTCAATAATTATTAATCTAATGACCGACATCTTTACTGATACACTACTATTAAATACGAGCGTTTGATGTATTGCCTGTTTGAAAATTTTCTCTTTTTTATCCCGAAATCCATGCTGGGCAGTCGACATGATTTCTTCTTGTAGATATATGGCAGTTTTTAGCGTTAAAATTGAAATATAAATTAAACAGGGCGTTTAATGAAAATGTCAAGGCCTCTAAGGTCACAACATACCCCTATAAAGTAGCTTCGTCGGTGAATATTGAATTGCTCCAGTCTCGATCGATGTTTTTCGTTGTCCGTAAAAGTTTATTTTCTTGGTCTTCTCAAGAATGAATTCTTGTAATTTACTTAACTAATTCAAATTGTGAGAACCAAGACAAATACAAATACTTTGAATATAATATGGATTTTATGAAACTTAGTTAGCTTAATTTATTCGTGGGTAGCCGACAGTATTTCAGTCAGACCACTTCAAGTAGATCGTCAACATTTTTCATCTCTGAGATTCATTTCACTTATTGTTATTGAATTTCATCGATTTGTGTACCTTTGTTAGTGTTTAACAGTTGCTGTTATATGTGATTTTCGAACTTTTTGAATCTTAAATTCTGAGCCTGAATTTTTGAAACTCAACTTAATATTTCAATTATGCTGTTATATTCCCTTTTTCATTTATATGAATGATTTTTAATCATTTATTTAGAATGCAATTTCCTTTTAACACGTTGACTGCCATGTCGTTTATCTATAAATGGCGCTAGGGTAAAAGTAGATAGACATTTCGATATGTAGTCTTATGCAAAAATTCAATAAAATGGAATGCTACAGAATTCTAGAAAATTCCTTGTAGTTCTTAAGGTAATATAACGCATAATCTCTTGGCAGTCGACGTGTTAAGAGCAAACACACCTATTCATGTTTGACAATTATGGTAAAACTTTGTAACATTATACTGATTACGCACTAGATACCACTTTAGGGTTTCTAAACTGTTCAAGAATGTCTTGATTTTCTTTATTAGATAAAAGTTCAGGTTAAGTATGCATTATTATTTAGAATAAAAAAATAAGAGACCGTTTAAGAACCTTTTAACAAAAATTAAATCAGCAGTAAGTCTGTTTACAATCAATTCAGCTATCTGATTAACCACTTTCTAATGAATTAAGAGTTCACACGCGATTTGACCATTTCAGCATGGAAAAATCACTATGTGATTCCATATAAATAGAGTAAAACTCTGTACTCACTTTGTCATTGTCTAGCGGAAAGGTTTTTCCTTTCCAAATCAAGACTCCCTCAAATTTATTTAAAAGATTGTTGGGTTGTTCGCAAATTATCTCTCCGTCAAAATCGCTTATTAAAGCGTCATCTTGGCCCATAGCTGCCGTTTCATCTAGGCACTGTCGGCATTTAAGGTTAGTTTCCCTAAAAAAAGGTAGCCGTTTTTCAAAATTTCTTTGCTAATTATTCTTCACGTTTACCCATCCAGCTCTGAAGTTTCAATGTAACAAAGACCATTTGGTTCACTAGAAGTTAACAAAAGTAAATCGGCGGCCACAAACGTGTTATTGTCCATTCGAATGATGTCACCCACTTGTACAGCAGACCATTTTTCCTGAATCAATTTACCATCTCGTATCACCTGAGATTTTCTATTGTTTACGTGGGAATCGGAGATGTGGCGTTGCTTAAGGAAATAATTGATCATTATTGTGATTACATATTAAGTAACGAATCATTTGTTTTAATAACTTACAATATCATCATAGGCGTCTTTGATTGCGGTTAGGCCCAATACACCAATCAGTGGAAGGGCTGTTGTGACTGGGGTCAAACTGCTAATGGCCGGGATCAGTTGTAGCACCAGAAGGCACAAAAAGTAGAAATTGGCAAGTCTTTGGAATTGTTCGAATAAATTCAATGGTAAAAAGGTCAAGATAGAATATTTTGAAGTTTTAATAAAATTACTCTGTAAAAAAAAATTATATAGGTTTTCATTTCATTTTCTATGCTATTACAAAACCCACTTACAGCATATTTAAATTGTGAATTAAATGCTCGATCATTGGCATGAATTTTTCTTTGATTATCTAAAAAAAGATGAGAGAATTAGTACATCATCAATGTTATAACGAAATAGTCCCAAATAATTTTTATGGAGATGAAACTCACCGCAAGGGATGTAACTATGACAAAATTCCCTAGACGAGTGTGGAGAATTTCGTTTTTCTGGTATAGAACTACGATATCTGGAACTCTTTTTACCTTTCCATACCACTAGTTTTGTGAAAACATTAAGTATCGACTCTCTGAGACTTAAACGTCTTTGTTCACCTGTTCGTACGTTGATCTTTGATTTTCTAGGGATACTTTCGTTGCTTTCAATATCCGTAAACAATTTACACTGTTTTCCTTTATGTTTGCATTTCTTTCGGTTTCGTTTTGAATGTTTTCTTGATGTTTGGGTTTCATTTTCGTCACAGACCTCGAAAATTTCAAGTTCGAAATCCATGTTTTCTTGTTTCTTAGCATTGGTCAACGATAGTTTAGTAAGATCTTTGTAAAACTACTACTAATCGAACCATAAATATTTTACTTTTCTTTAGTTACTGAATAATAAAAAAAACCATTAAAAAAAGTCAGGTTTTTACCATTACACGAGGCTCTGTATGGGCTATTCAATCAGATAAATCACATTTTTAAACCTTGAATACCTGTTACAAATTAGGAACAATTATCTATTGGTATCCGTAAATGAATTATAACAATTTTCCATTACAATTCTATATAGTTGTTAAAGGACAATACATACTTCCAACTTATTATTTGTCATGTTCAATTTGACGTTCAGAGTTTATTCGACAGTTCCCAGCTGATCGATGCTAGGGCCAGTAAATAAATGAAATGTACGATTATAAAATTGTACTACTAGAAATTTATTAGTTATATAGAGATGTAAAAAGGTCATAATTATTTTACTCAGATAATTGAATTCGAACCATAACTGTAAATATATAGAACAACTGAAATAATAACTTTTTTTAATATTAGTAGAATGACGTCAGTTGTTAATGAAGTCATTGTTTTTTTAATAGGATCGAACCAAGGCCAGATTTAGCTTTCAACGGACCTTAGAAAAAATATAAATAAAGATCGGATCTTCCCCGTTTTATAATTGTGAAACATAAGATCTTTTTTTGTTAGTCATGCTTTTGTTTTTCCTGCATCAATTCGGGAAATAATATGTTCGGCTAAATTTATTGGAAAGCTCCCAATGGAAAAACACATCAAATAGCCCTATTACATGGATGTTTTCCCATGATTTTAGCACGTACAATGCTTCAGATATGCAATTCAAATCCATACCTATCAGCATTTGGACTCAAGGGGATGGCAACAGTTAACATTTACCTGGTATGACCGTTCAGTTGCAAAAGAGCATAAGGTAAAGTTAGTTAGTCTGAAAAAAAATTCTCATCTAATCGTTATCCCCCAGGGGTTAACCGTTGATAAATTTCATTATCTGGTGCAATTTCTTCTATAAAATAAACATAGTGGTTAAGTAGGAAGCATAACTTTTGAAAAATGGTCGCATGTGTAGATGAGAATGTATTGTAGTTGATGAAATTTTTAATGAAACCTAATTGTTAAGAAATTAACGTCGAATTTTTTCGTTAGGATCTTATTGATTGGTGTACAAGTCTGGTGGTGTCATGTCATATGATCTTGTTCTTGACTTATTAGGCCAAATCAAATTATTAGTTAGTTGGGTTGACAAGAAAGTACTTTCGGTATTATACAGGGTGAGTTACGCTCAGTGCGGTGGAAGATATTGGGGATGTGGGAATATTTTTTAAATTTCTGATTTCACTGGTTGTCAAATAACATTTAAGGACTAC
>JABRWK010000136.1:126938-138792 GCA_013372445.1 Hypothenemus hampei | reverse complement strand
TCATTGAAAAAAAAATGTGTTTGTATTATAACCCGTTGACTGCCACGTGTACTGCTGGCGATACATTTAATATTGAATTATAAGGCCGAGTGTATTGTTAACGATAACCTATCCAAAATCCTGGAAAAGCGTGACAAAATAAAAAAAAACAATTCATTTATTTAAGACAGTGTAAAGTAACTTTATTTACAAAAAAAGTGGAGCGACGTAGGGAACATTTTTATCAAATCCTTGTGGCAATCAAAATATTAAAAAAAAAGTTAAAAAAGTTAAAAAAGTTATAAATTCAATCAATAGTGCTATAACCACCAAAATGTTTATTTATATTTTGTTTACGACACCATTATCATTGAAGACATCAAAGTCAGATTTGCAATTTTTCTATTATATAATTATATACATATGTATACAGGGTGTCCGGAAAAGTTGGTACAAAACTGAAGGGGGTGAAAGTAGAGCCAAAAATAATAGGAAAAGTTCCTATAAACAAATTGAACAGGGATTCCAAAGATAATTTTGATTTTGAAAAAAGTCAGTGGCATATCATTTTTTTCGTTAAAATTGTGCAAAGATGTGTCTGTACGCACGCGACTGGTGGAATTAAAAATAATGTTTTAACATAAAAAAATGTACCTAGATGACCTTTCTAAATGTGCTAAATCTCATTAAAATATCTCAAATGGTTTTAAAGATATTAATAAAATTTGAATTTTTTAAAAAAACTTTAATACCCTATATTTTCAAAACTAAGCGATTTAGGACACATGTTTATAGGAACATTTCCTATTATTTTTCGCTCTACTTTCACCCCCTTCAGTTTTGTACCAACTTTTCCGGACACCCTGTACATAGAATAGTTAGTTCACTAGAAGCTCAAAATCAGATCTATGTTATAACAAAAAATTTATTGACATAGTAAGTTTGGGAACCGCTGATATAGGTAAAAACCAATGTTTAAAAAATGCGAAAAATATTCAAGTTTTTAACGAATATACGTAGTGTCTGGGAGGACCATATTCGAGATTTGAAAAGGTAGTAAGACGAAAAAGTTCCGTAGTTGTTTTTGAGCGGCAGACCATAATTCCTAACAAAATAGATAGAAAAAGCTTTGATTAAAAACTACTCTTGGTAACAGAAAAGATTCCAGGTAACCAGAGACGTCACGTTAGTATCAATTTCGAATTTTGGTCAAACTTTAATAACGTTAAAAAAATTACTTGATTCAAAGGTAGTTAATAGTTGTGATTTTTGAACTTTGATATTTAATTTACAGCAAAATCATGAAATTTAAAGCTATTAGAGTGATAATTTTAATTAAGCTTTATAACATTTTAATGTTTCTAAAGCGTAAAAGTGACATTTATTTGACTTCGTTTTACATTTATTGGTGACGTCACATGAACTTCGATTAAGGGCACCCGTATGTTTGCCATTCAACACATTGAATCAAATGGACGTGCGCTTTATACCTATTTTGGTATTTTGGCCGTGAGTTTGTTCTTCAACTAATCTCGTTGAAATTTTTACAATAATTAAATATGATGATGAATTTTTTAATGCCAGGCCGTTCTTTCATTAATGACTAAATACAAATTTGTAATTTTTTAAATTTATGTTAATTGGTTTCATCTTTATAGCTTAGGAATAAGATTTTGAAATAAGATTTCGAGAAACCACCAGTGTCAGTATTTTCCTAATGTTAGTGAATATTCAAAACTCATATTCATAGGACAAATAATAAATCCTACAGCTTGTGCCGAAATTTCAAGATCATAGTTCCGAAAAAAAGTGGTTTCTCTAAAAAGTAGAAATGTGAGCTCGTTTCGAGTCCGTTTCTCCAACATTATTTCATCTTTTCTCTTCTTTAGACGTTGGCTAAACTGTTTGATTACTTTCAAATAAAGTCACTAACATAACCTTATCATTTTCGGAAAATTTTGTGTTACTTTTGATTGCAGTTTGGTTTTTTGTGGTTTCTGTTAAAGAGTTTTTTGAATTTTTTTCTTATATTTCGCAATTAAATTTAGCTATGTCTTGTTTTATCCTGTTTATAAACAATCTAAGGTGGTTCCTCTTCAGTTACGGCTAAAACTGCATCTTGTTTTCGAAAATACTGTTACTATTCCCTTAATTAATTAAGTACGGTATGACAGCAATAATCCTTCTGGTTCTTTAAGTCAATCCTTTCAGAGGAGAACCTTAGTGCTGGATTGTATAAATATAACTACTTTACTGGTAACAGTTTATACATTATATACGTTGGGGAATTTGTGGGATTTTGGATTACGTATTTTCATTGTGAATGTGCGAGCAAAATTTCATTCGGCTATGGAAGAAGGACTACTCTTCCCACACAAGCTATAATAATTTGTAGGAATTGCGAGTTGAAACATGTTTATACAATTTCAAAAAAGTCTGTGTGAGATGAACTATAATAACCGTATTTATGAAGTAAATTTGCGATTAGTTTACACCATGAGATCAATAGTAAAAGGAGAGGCGGGGGCTGAGATTTTCTGCATATTGATGAAGTTACCACCTCCTTCAAAACATTATATCACCTAATAAAAATATGATGCAGAAGCCGTTTAGGAAGTATGTGAAGAAGAAATTCGGAAAGCAATTGCAGAAAATGAGCGTTCCCGAGATTTATGTGTGGTGTTAGTTAGGCTCATGGTATGCTATCATGGAATATCTACTGGCACGGAAATCGTTGGAGTTAAGCAATGACTTCCGTGATCGCTTCAAATCGCACAATGTTCGTTTCACAAAATACCTGAGAAATGAAGATTCTAAAACATTCAAATCAATTTTAGAATGCTTATGGCCTAAGTTTTATGATCCAGACGAGGTCATTGAAAAATTTGCATATATTAATCACAAAAAAAATGGATGGACGATAGATTCAGAGCGGTGAAAAAAAACGAGAAGTCATATCTGATGGGAAAATTTTTCAACGTAGATTAACGAACTATATTATTGATCAGTTTCATAAGTATTAAAATTTTGACGACATGAAGAAAGCAGTATGGGCATTGTTCTTCTATATAATTTCTACTGACGAACCCTTTAATCACGGTTTCTGTTCGTTAAGTGACCTCACTTACAAGGGAACCGCCCCAGGTGTAACTCGCAGATCGTAATGAAACTTGGTACACATATAGTACTATGAAAAATAATCGACACGTTTTTTTTTTATCGGCAATCGTCAAGGCTTAAGGGCTGAAAACTACCCTCAAAGTTTCGTCAATTTTTCGTTTTTTGACGATAACCTTGGATCCAGATGACTTAAAACAATGGGGAAAAAGCAAAATGTTCGGCTTTCAATTCTCCGTCGACCTGTCTAGGTCGGGAAAAAATATCTAGAAAAAATTATATATACAGGTATAAACTTTAGGGGTGGTTTTCACCCCTTAAACCTTGACGATTGCCGATAAAAAAATACGTGTCGATTATTTTTCATAGTACTATATGTGTAGCAAGTTTCATTACGATCTGCGAGTTACACCTGGGGCGGTTCCCTTGTTAGTGCAAACATAGTCAAGCTCAGGGTTCCAAAAATAAATGCAGTTAAATTGCAAACACTTTCATTTTAACCCCATTGAAATGAATTACATAAAACCGATGATTTGTAATTCAATCCACTCCAATTTATTGGAAAAATACTTACACGGGTAAATCAAGAACCTGTGTAACAGCCTGAGCAATGTGATTTGAGCGGGTTCCAAAAGAGTTTATAAATATTGCACGCTGGAACTATGTGGTTTATAAAATAGTAGTATTCTTCATTCGTTGCAAAATTGCGTTATGACTTAACACGACTTGACTACGACGGTACAATATAAAAAAAAATTATTCATATTTTCTATGACGTTTTTCCGTTCCTTGGTTAGTTAAGTTAGTCGTTCGATTTAAGCATTTGAGGTTGAACACTTTTTTCATTAAAATTAGGACATATTGCTTTGGAAATTTTATAGTAGTTGAAATCGCACATTCGGCTGTCACAGGCATAATAAATAGCGACTAAAAAGAAACAAAACAATTTATCATGAGTTGTCATGAACATATGTCTAAAGTCACGTCATAAATTCTATGTTGCCATTGGTCAAAATGTCGTTCTTCACTATTTCTACAAACGTCTAACTGGTAAAGATAAAATTTAACCATGTGGAACTGTCCGCGTCTAACTGCAATGTTCAACGTCGAGTTTATAAATCCAGCTTAAAACCTTATTGATTTCGTTTTCTTGTTATTATTAACTGAAGTACGATAGAAGTCAATTTACCACTGTTTCCCTATTCTGTATATAGAGAAACATTTACACATGGAAAGATTCATTTGGAATTATTGTTTTAAGTGTTAATTTTATAGCTTTTGTATTGACGCCAGTGTTCATATACACAATATTTGTCATTTTTTTTTTAATTTTCATTTTCATGAAAATAAAATTAAGTAGAATTATAATTTATTTTCAACAGGGTAAATGTACTCTTATACGATTGACCAAAATTATTGTCATTATTGTCATAGATAAGATTGTTATTGACAATTTTGTCATTTTGAAGACAAGTTGTATTTATTTTTTCATCAAATACAAAGGATCCTATAATTTCATTATGAATATTTAAATAGTTTCGCAAAACTACAGCAAGGTCTGGGACTATTTTTTAAACTACACCTGTGAACTATCTCATAAGGAATATAAATTATTTGGGACCATTTATATTATTTTAATTGTAACCAATATAAAAATTACTAAAAATTAAAAGAAAGTTTTGTTTTATGAAAGTTTTCAATATTATTTAAAATCCCACTTACCAATAAGTTGAGATCTTCGAGATATTCTAAAGGAACGCCGTTCACCCATTTCTTAGGTTAAATTAAGGAAATATGCAGGAAAAAAGGAATTTTACAGTAAGCTATGCTGGATCTTAAAAACTAAGAAAAATGTTTCGACTATTCTAGAAGTAAAGGCACTTTATAGTAAGACAATTCACTAAAATTGTCTATTGAAGTAATATTCAAATATATATTATATAAATAAAGGCACTTAGGACTTCGATAAAATTAAGTAAACATCTATTAACAACCGTTTTATAAATTGGTAAAAAAATGTAAAATATGATAGAGGTAGAAAACGAATGGTTATAATAAGACGTTTTATAACCGTACGCTTATGTTGTAATTTCGTTACGAATATTGCAAATCGTCCAATTGAATGGGGAAAGGAGTTTTGATGGAGGAGGACGCCGCTGGGGTATTAAGGGGGGACTTGGGGGTAAAACATGGGTGTCGACCAACGATGGGGTTCCAGCCATTTACTGAACTGAAACAAAAATTGCACAGATTAGTACCGAAAAAATACTGATAGTAAAATAATAAATTTACGTAATTCAGGTGTGTAGTAAACTTTTATTTCTTCGCATAAGGGGCGGGTGAAGTAATTAAAAGTGTTCAGCACGCAATTCCTCCCTTACGTTTGTGTTTGTGTTTTTATTGACCTTAACCTCTAACGACCACTAAATCAATGTTTCGAATTCCAAACGTTACTTATTGAAATATTTATGAAAATCGAAAGCTGCTCGTTAATTACAATCGAACCGAAGAAATGTCAATTTAACCCAGATAAAATTCCTCTCATCGATTAAAAAAATCTAGAGGCGCTCGATGTTTTTTGCTTTTAAATGATGCTACTACATTGAATGAAAACAATTGATCCGTTTTAACAAAAGTCAATTGTTTGAGTTGATCTTTCGTATTGGTTTTAATAGTTTAATACAACCAGTGTTGCTTTTTCTATATATTCTATTTAAAAGCACAGCAAGATATAAAAAATTACAATAGTTATAAATTTATCGAAATCAATTTAAATATGAACTTTTGTCATGTTCTTAATCGATTGAATATTACAATATTATGACGTGAGCTTGCGTTTCGGTTATTCGTTTGTTAAAAATAAAGAAAAATGTTTTCTGTCTATCATCTCAACAACATGCCACATACAGGGACGGCTCTTATTATAATTTCCCCCTGTGGCTGCAAAACGTCTTACAATTAATAAGGAGTTAGGAGTTGGTGGTAATAGTAGTTTTTTTTTATTTCCCTCATTTCTTTACAGGAACCACGGGTTGAGTATCTTCATTGGCATTAATAAATGGGGATACAAGTAACGAATGCATATTTCTAGTAGTGTATCTGGGTCCGTTGAGTTTCCAATTTCAATTACAATGTTGGTGATGTAAATCAAATTATAGTGTGCGGATTTTCAGCATTTCTTCAAGTATGTGGGCCGACCAATGCCTTAACTCTTATGTGGTATAATATAGTGTGGAGTGGAGTGTATGAACATCAACATAAGTCCTATGATGATTTTGTTCTTTTTCAATGAAACCATTGGCTGCGACTACAGAGCCCCTTGATCCATAACAGGCTATGTGAAGAATATAGTTCTCTGATTGGATCATCAATCTCAGATCATTATTGATCTTGTCAGGAGGATCCGATTACCTTGTAAATGGTATATATGCAGATGTGAAAGTCATTATTTCGCATTTCGTAGAATTGAGTGCAAACTTTGGAACAGGCAACTTCTCATCCTAATTAATATGACCGGCTCCTACCAAAATAGCAAAACATGGTTTCACATTTAAATATTTTTTCCAGCTCTGGATGTTAACTGGAGTTAAATTTGCTTTTATTCCCAAGCAACGACAAATGTATTGCATGATGTTAGAGATAAATTATACGCCATTATCTGAGATTATATGTCTATGAAAATTTCATGTCGAATAAAATTTCATCATTGGGTATCTTTGCGCATTTTTCTGCGCTGGCTTAACAAGCGGAAATAATTCTACCCATTTAAATGCTATATCTTCTATTACAAATATTCAATAGTGATTTTTAGAATTATTTGGTAGCCTTACATTTCTGAGGTTTTAGGCATTCTTAATATATCTAGTCGATTATGTATATTTATCCCAATGAGAAAATAATTTTTGGCCATTCGATGGATTGTGCGTTCCATTCAATGATACACTGCTGTTGGTGAATGAAAATATTCTCTAAGAATTCTCTCTCTTTCATGTAAAAAGACAATTAGTTAACCACTTTAAGATTGCCGGAATCTGAATACTTGTTTAGAACACCTTTACACATAAAACAGCCACAGGGCTTAACAATGAGATATATTTGATTATTAGATTATAACCTTGCAGCTTTAGCGCCCATCGATTCAGTCTTCCGGTAAGAGATTTGAACATAAGTAATCACTTTAATAATTGATAATTGGTAATTGTTACGACAGCTGAGGTGTTCAAATATGGGACCTTATATGAACTCTATACAACGGCGAATGCCTCTCTCTCTCTCTCGGTAATAGAATAGTTTTTCTCACAAGAAGTTAAAATATTTTATCGTATTCTATTGGGAGCTCCTCTACTCGTTATCCTTGGAGTAAAACTACAATAAGGGCATAAGACAACGAAATTAGTCTTAAAATATATGGTTTGTAGCTATCGTTCTATTGCTAGATTAGAACAGTGATTAAAAAAGTACCCCGGGAACATTTTTTTATAAGTTTTAACAGTAGTCGGAAAATGTCTAAAAAGTTATTAGTGAATCAGCTACACTAACAATAAGACTAAACGCCTTTAACTGGTGATGGTCTAGTCCCTATAGTTATAGGTTCTGCTGCAGCCACTTGTTTTCCTTTGTTGGTGATCACATGACATATACATATACAGAGTGTTTTTGAACCGTGGTGTCAATTAGATACGAATAATAAATTATCTATAAATGAGTAATAAATTATCTATATCTAATAAACTATTTCCCTAAGACCTGATCTTTTTAAGATACAGGGTATTAATGTTTTATTTTTTTATTTAAATTAGAACTATTGTGAATTATATAATGTATATTTCCATTCATATATTTATATTTTTAAATGCGTTAAAATCGTTGGACTAAATGAAATTTTTGTATATTATAGAGGGCGTTAATTGAGGACCTCGGTGCAAAAACCGGCCAAGTCCACTTTTAGGCGAAATTGCGTTTTTTTACTGATTAAATAATTGAAACCATCCTTGATCGGTTGATACAAAAGTTAGGCATGTCCGAAGTCTACTACATGAAAGACTTGCAGGACATACATGGTGTTAAAAAAACGTTTAAATATTTAAGGGGCATATAGTGCGAACGAAAACAAGTAAAAAAGTTTTAATAAACATGGGTCCGCAAATGAACCGTTTTCGAGATACAGGGTATCAAAAGAAAGATTTTTTTCCAATATTTTAGCGAACGGTTTGAGATATAGAACTCAGCTTTTGTACACTTATTACTATTAATATTTGCTAAGTTTTTAGCACGAAATCAAATTTTTCTCACATGCTATTCACTTTTTTTTGACATCCTCTATCTCGAAAACAGTTCATTTGCGGACCCATGTTTATTACAATTTTTTACTTGTTTTCGTTCCCACTATATGCCCCTTAAATATTTAAACGTTTTTTTTAACACCCTGTTTAGTGATCCACTTAAGAACGAGCCATCTCTGTAAAATCTTTATTTAAAGTCATATTTTAATAATTCTTTTTTAAGTTGTAGGATACCCTATCTTGGCACAACACCTTGTCGAGCTCGGCTCAATCCCAAGGCCTCCTTTGTCTCTTTTTCCGCGCCAAAATTTAAAAAAAGGTTTTTTTTATTTTCCTTCGGTATCGTCTTTAAAATAGTACCAAATGGTCCTATCCCACATTTTATTGAAAAAGATTTGTTCTTAAAAAATTTACAGGATGACCAAATTTGGCTAACTTAAGAGCAGGACATCCCTGTAAAATCTTTATTTGAGCTCCGATTTTGATCATTCCTTTTTAACTTGTAAAAACTCTATGTTGGGACAACTTCTCTAAAAAAAATTATTTAGTATTTCAGTACAAAAATCAGACATGTCCAAATTTTCAAAAATTATTTTTGGTGCGTATTTTTTTTAATTTTGATATTATATTAGTTCAAATAATAAATACCAATAATGACCATATAAAAACAAAAACTTAGTATATTTGCAAACTTATTGTCAAATTTAGGAAGTTTTTTCTTGTTTTCTCACAAATGTGAACTTTGGACTTGGCCAATTTTTGTACTAAAGTCTTCAATTATGTACATATGTATTATTTTATTTTCATTTAAAACTTTTTTGAGTTAGGTTTATTGGAGAAAGAGTTCAAGAAAAATAAAGATTAATCAATTTTGCATAAGATAGGTACTCTTAGTAAAATACTCTAAAGTGAACCGATTCCGAAAAAGCACAAAACGAACAGAATGAATTTACTGTGAAAGATTTTTCTCTTGACAGTATCCAATTAGGATAAAGCTTCCTGGTACTGTAAGTCGTTTGCGTGAGAGCGGCACACTATTAATGAATATGCAGGATACTGGTATCTCAAAACTAATTCGTCCTGTACCTTTAGAGAAGATCCTTTAGAGAATTGCAAGTCAACCATTCATAATTATTCAAACAAATTATTATTAATTAAAATTTTAAATTACACTATTTGGCAAGTTTTGCATGAATACCTACTTCATCTACAGAGTGTCCCAGAATATGTGGGCATCCTCTCGGATATGAATAGGGCATGATAAAATAAGGGGATAAGTTCATATAAACATGTGTCCTAAGTCGTTTAATTTTCAAGATACAGGGCGTCAAAGTTAAAAACATAAATCACATTTTCTTTAATGTATTTAAATCATGCTCAGCTAATTTCAGGAAATTTCGTATCTGAGGGTTTTTTTGGGATGATAAATTCAAATTTAGCAACAATTTAGCTCTATCTCCTAGAGGGGGCCATTAGGTCACACTTAAACCGGTACGATTTTTTTGCGCCACGCTGTATGTCATTTTGGTCCCTAAATCTTTTTACATATCTTTTCTACATAATAAATGTATATTTCACTGACGTCACTAGAAGCAACGGTTTACGAGAAAAACGCATCTAAAGCTGATGATGCATGCAAATTTTCGAAGGATCTGAATAACTCTTTTTAACTTATCTTACATTTTCTGCACAAAAAAAGGAAATATCACCTGATAGATTAAAAACTATTCGTTTTAAGTTAAAATAGATTGTATTTAAAAAAAAATTTAGACCTAAAATAGCTCTGGTTTCACATGTGATAATTTGCATGTATCATCAATTTTTCTCGTAAACCATTGCTTCTAGCGACATCAATAAGATATAACTTTTTTCAGCAGAAGGGGTAGAGAAAGTTATTTTTCCATTTCAAAATGACATACAGCGTGGCACAAAAAAGTTGTAACGGTTTAAGTGTGACCTAAGGGTCGCCTGTGGCCCCCTCTAGGAGATAGAGCTAAATCGTTGCTAAATTTGAATTTGTCAATCCAAAAAATTGCCTGATACGAAAGTTCATGAAGTTAGCTGCGCATGATTTAAAGATATTAAAAAAAATGTGATTTATTTTTTTAACTTTGACGTCCTATATCTTAAAAACTAAACGCCTATCAATGGAACTGCCCAAGGTGTGACTCGCCGATCTGGATGAAACTTTGCATACTTATAGTACTATGAAAAGTAATCGACACGTATTTTTCTTTATCGGCAATTGTCAAGGTTTAAAGGGTGAAACCCACCCCCAAAGTTTCGTCCATTTTTCGTCTTTTGGCGGTAATTTTTGATCCAGGTGACTTAGAACAACGGGAAAAAGGAAAATGTTCGTCTTTCAATTCTCCATCGACCCATCAAGTGTCGGAAACAATATCGCTTTTTGGATCAAAAGTTACCGACAAAAAACGAAAAATTGACGAATTGGGGGTGGGTTTCACCCCTTAAATCTTGACGATTGCCAATAAAAAAAATACGTGTCGATTACTTTTCATAGTACTATAAGTATGCAAATTTTCATCCAGATCGGTGAGTCACACGTCGGGCGGTTCCCTTGTAAGAACACATTTTATATGAACTTAACCCCTTTATTTTATCATGCTCTATTCATATCCGGGAGGATGTCCACAAATTCTGGGACACCCTATATATCATCTTCAAAGGGTTCACACAATCGTGACTGGTGACTACCCGAAACGTGTTAATTTTTGTCAGTGGTACTTACAGCATCACGCCGAAAATGAAAATTTTGCAAATTAAAAACTCTTTAATGACAAAATACAGTTTATTAGAAACAGATATTTCAATATCCACAAAAGTCATATCTAAAATGAGGAAAATTATCACCTGACACGCATTGACGCGCAAATCATCAGCACTGCTTTTCCGTTAATATTTGGGTAGGACTGGTAGATGATCATTTATTAGATCCTGTCGTGCTACCACCCTACTTAGCCCTCGAGTGAGTGCGAACCTCACAGGTCCGTTCTGTATATATCTTACTTATTTTCTATTGAGTTTTTTGTTAAAATAAACATTCAATCTTTTAAAATATGTTTCTACAGGGTGTCCCAGAGTTATGGGGACAAAAGTCTAGGGGAGATTCCTCTCAAGAAAATATGACAAAAACTTCCTATAAACATATTTCCTAAATGCTTTGCTTCCGAGATACAGGGTGTTAAAGTTTAAAAAAGGACATTTCTTTATTTTTTAAATTCCAAACGGCTTAAGATTTTTTAACCAAATTTTGTATATGAGTTTAGCATATCAGTAGGCTTACTTCAAAAAATTACTACTTTTCAGCATTCACCAATGACGGAGATATGTGTCCTTTTTTCCCCTTTTTTCCGGACAAATTTAATAATACATGATATCCACATCTCCGCCACTGGTGAATGGTTAAAGCTGGTAATTTTTTGGATTAAGCCTACTGATATGCTAAACTCATATAC
>JABRWK010000136.1:83581-117417 GCA_013372445.1 Hypothenemus hampei | reverse complement strand
AACTATAGCAAGTATTCCAAGAAAGAAAAATGGGCAACGAAACTTTTTCAATTAAAATCACTCATAAATATCTTGAATACAAGAAATCGTCATACAAGTATTTTGAAAATACAATCATTTTTTAAAGCATTCTTCTATAACAATGTTATTTTAGTAAAAAACAATTGATAAGATTCTCTTTATCAATTGTTTTTCTAATATTCTGAAATTTACTTCATATAATATAATTGCAGTTATATTAACAGAAAAAAAACCCAACGCTGAATGTAACGATGCCCTACTTTGCCAAAAAGGTTAACTCCATTAAAGCTCGAGTTGAAATTACACAAAGCCTTAGGATCGCTTCACCAAATCGATACATTCGCACGTTGAATAAGATTATGAGTAAATATTTCATTCGGACTAATATATAACGAACAGCCCTCGTATATCGAACTTTGAGCGCACATCTGCATAGCAATTGCAAACAATTTATTTTAATAAAAAATCAAGGAATAAATATAGAAAATAAAATAGTGATAATTCATCTTACCGGTATAACAATAAGGCAAAATTGTTAACTGCATGCACGCGAACTGAACCGGACCCTAAAAGGAAAACAATTCGAATACGTAAAAATTGGGTTACGAAAATCAAGGATAGCACACAAAATGGGGGGTGATAGGTGCCACGATTTGGACGTCCGCAAAATGACCAGACAATGAAAAGCAGTCTAAAGGACACCTTGATTACTCTGTAACTTTATCGAATGCGCATGGAACCGATAGTTTCCTTTCGGTTTTTCACGTGCACAACAACTGGATAATGGAAATTATATTTAAAAAAAAGTGGGGGAAAGACTGATTATTATCCTGAAATATGTTTTTCGATAGTAGATTAAGAGCGGGTCGTTACTTCAGCAACGGTTTAAAATGCAAATAAGTTATTCAACAATAATTTTTTTAATCCAAATAAATGACATGCAAATCGATTAACTGTTATCAACATAAAACAACTTTTCATTAATGCAACTTCAGGTGGTTATTTCCATCATACGAAGGGTTGTTTTATATTCCCGAATTAGGCAGTTATCAATTTTAATGAATTGTGATTTTTCATTACATTGTTATTTAATCACATATGCCTTGCTAACATGTTTGATAATTTGCGAAACAATTATAGCAGTATTAATTCTAATACCCGTCAGTTTGTGTTATCGTATATCAAAATGAACAAACTCGAATATCAAGCGATTACAAAATTCTTTACAAAACAACAAATAACTCGACAAATTTTTCGTTAAGAAATGTTAGCTGTGTACGGGGATTATTGTATTTCCAAGTCAATAATTTGCTAATGGTCGAAATTGTTAAAACAAGGTCAAGAATCCCTGGATGGTGCAGGCAGACTTATCAGCGTGAGCACTTCCAAAGTAGTTGTAAAAACTAAGTGTTTGATACCGAAAGATATACGATTAAAAAAGGAACAATTAAGAAATTTATCAGGAGGTTCAGAAGTCAGGTTTACTACAACAATCCCTTAGAATGGTAAGGGTTAATGCGAGATGGGTTCCATAAATGTTTTCGCCATTCCAAATGCGTGGCAGTATGAAGACATGTGAACAAATTTTGGTACTTACTGGAAACAAACCAAGTTTAATTTTCAATCCACTTGACAATTGAAGATGAAATCTGGATTCCTGCACCTGATCCTGAGTCAAAACAATAATCGATGAAGTGGCATATTAACATCTAAAGGCCTCCCAAGAAATTGAAAGTCACCTCTTCTGCAGGGAAAATAATGGCAACTATTTTTTAAGATTGTCAAGAAATTTTAATAATTATCAGAATACAGGTAGGACGATAACAAGAAAGTATTATGCACTTGTAAGACAATGTCTCAGAATTTCTGTTATATAGACTGGAAAATTGACGCAGGGTGTTCTATTGGTTTACAACAATGCATAGGTTCATAACTCAAAACTTAGAAAAGTTACTGTTGCTGAGTGTAGTACCTTTATGACTAAGGACCCTATAGTGAAGGTCCCAAAGGTACATTAAAATCTCAAAAAAGCAATAAGGAAAGAAAAATGTACGCACAATGATTTACCTATGGTGACTGCTGAAAGGCATTTTACGGACAAGCCAAATGAATATTTTTAAAATGGATTAGATATTACTGAAACCATATAATATTTGCACCCAAATGCAAGGGACATGCAGGATGTCCCATATACAACGTTCCATTTGAATACTTCGTTTAAAATGAAGTTTTGAAAAAATTCCAAAAAAAGGTCCATTAAGATGTCGAGGGGGAAACTTTTTGAGCTTATGTACAATTCTCTATTTTCAACTCTTCAAGGAGAGGGTGACTCACCTCTAAAATCTTAAATAGAATGGGGGGTCGAGTGATACCTCATTTTAAAGGACATGCCAAGACCTTTTCACCTACCAAGTTTCAGGTCATTACGTTTAACTATTTCAAAATGGCGGCCACTTGAATATTGTGATTTTTACTATGAAAAGTGACGTAAACCGAAGTTTAGATATGGAGGGGGCACTTTACTTTCGTATTTCACAAAATTTTGTTATTCGTCCCCTCACCCCAGCTACCTTCACTTGAAATATGAAATTAAACTGGCCCCTCTATATCTAAACTCCGGTTTACTTCATTTTTTGTAGTAAACATCACAATATTCAAGTGGCCGCCATTTTGGATTGGTTAAACGTAATGACCTGAAACTTGGTAGGTGAAAAGGTCTTGGCATATCCTTTAAACTGAGGTATCACTCGACCATTCCATTTAAGATTTTAGGGGTGAGTCACCCCCTCCTTAAGGGGTTGAAGATAGAGAATTGGATATAAGCTTAAAAGTTTCTTCTTCGACATCTCAATTGACCTGTTTTTGGAATTTTTTCAAAACTTCATATTAAACGAAATATTCAGGTGGAAAGTTTTATATGAGACACCCTGTATAATAAAAAATAAATATTTGTTGCTGTTCTACTCCTTTTTTTTATGTTTAATACGAGAATGTAAAACGACCCGAGTTTTATATCTAAAGCTAATGTCACACATATGGATATTTAGAAAAGACGTGAACAGTTCCATCATTGTTTAACCCAGATATGTCCACCATACTTTTAATAGGACAGACAAATAACATGACTCTTTCAAAAATATCTCTCTTGAAGATGCATTAGCTCTGCTTCAAGAAAATGAAAATTTAATTGAAACCGTTACAGGAGTGGTTCCAACGCCAAAAAATTAAAAAAAACTATAATAAAAATAAATAATATAAAAAAGAAAAAATTATATAATGGAATATTTGTCAAATTAATTCTTTAAATTTTCTAAATAAATAAAATAATTGAGCTGTTATTTTTGAAAGCGGAATAAATCCACCTTTGGAAAAAATAAGTTAATGGTAATTCTAATATGACATTGACATCCTACTCTTACGGAAATAAAGGTTGAGTGATATCTTGTTTTCAAAAGCAATAAATCCTCACCTAATTAATTAACTTTTGCGAATATTTTTAAATTTATTTACGCGCAAACCTTCAAAGATCTCGATATATGAAAAAATGGGCTTATTCCACTTTCAAAAATAACGGCTCAACTAACTCTTGTTCTCTACTGTGTCTTTGGGCATATCTAGATTAAATTATATTTGCTGTATGAATAAATTCAAAATCGTCCTATTCAGTAATTAATTAATAAAAAACTAACAATCATTTGATGTGTGCTCAAATAAATTATAAATTTGTCTTAAAATTCCCCATATATAAATTCTCTAGTTCCGAAACACCGTTCCGTTAATTGTGTAGACGGCCTAAGGGGACAAAGTAGACCAAAAATCAAAAATTTTCGAAATTTTTCTTGGTTTCATCTTTTTTATCTTTTAATATTACAATAACAAGAATATCCATCATTTTGATCTAGGTATAGCAAAAACGACTCCGAACCTCTTGACATCGCAAGGAAAGTATACTTTTTTGGTTTTTTACCTTTCCTGTAAAACCACGTTTTCCGACCTTTATGAATCTTTTTCTCAGGAACTACCGATGCGATTACTTGTTTTTTTTTGTTTTCTAAAAAGATCTAGGGGAAAAGATAGACGAGTGCTTTTAATGATTTTTTAATTTAGAGCATCACTAGATGACTTTAAACTAAAAAAATACATATAATTTTTCCAAGATCTCTAAAAATAATTCTATTCCGAATTTGAAAAAAACAATCGGTCTGTTGAAAACTGGGAATATACTGATTCAGTATTACTGAACAAAACAAAAAAAATAATTAAAATTACATGAACAGGAGTCGAGAAAAAAGAACCCAAACAGACCTCTATTTT
This sequence comes from Hypothenemus hampei, assembly GCA_013372445.1. NCBI lineage: Eukaryota > Metazoa > Arthropoda > Insecta > Coleoptera > Curculionidae > Hypothenemus > Hypothenemus hampei. The sequence goes on along the minus strand of JABRWK010000136.1, from coordinate 113,082 downwards.
GCATAGGAAGTGGCTTCGGTACTCTGTCCTCTTAACTTTAGAAAGATACTCGGAAGTATTTTCTTTCCTTTTTTAATATATATTTTATATTATTCAAAATACTTTGCTTCTAAAGAACATTAGACCTCAAGGTTTCAATTAATTTAACAGAGTCCTATTAAAAATGTATTTTAGAGAAAACATTTCGATTTAGAAGTGAATTTACTTGATTTTTGGGTTTACTTGGTTTTCCATTTCATATTACATATCATATACGCGATTTCATGTTTCATGTTTCAGGGTTCCTATGAGACGTATTATGAATAATTAATCGTAAACTCTAGAATACCAACCGTATTTTGATAGTTGTTACTGCATTTCTAGCATATCAGTTATTCTGCTATGTACAGTATTGAGATCAATGTACAAATACTTATGGGGCATTCCATGTCAAATCGACCACTTTCGAACCCCATCCCTTTTAATTTTGCTGAAATTTTAATATGTTATAGTACCCTACTAAATATCTCTGTGATTTTTTTGACATTTTTCTGCTCAACCAGAAAAGAGTTATGAAGTGTTCAAAGGCACGGTGTTTTTTTTTTCAAACAGTCATAACTCTTCAAAAAATTAACCAAATGAGACGTTTTTTTTTAATTGTTCGTTTTTAAATTAATTAAAAAAAAATATGAACAGAATATTAAAAGTCGTTTTCTGTCAAATTTTTGAGTTTTCCGTAAAAAAACGACATTTTTTAAAGTTCGCCACTTCTGATTCTTGTTTTTTTTTTTAGTAAGAAACTTTCATTTATTCTGCATTGATTGCCGCAAACCCCAAAGTGGGGAAACTTTTCTTTCTATTCTTTTATATATTTTTTGTAAAATGCATTTAAAAACGAACAATTAAAAAAAAAAGTCTCATTTGGTTAATTTTTTGAAGAGTTATGACCGTTTGAAAAAAAAACACCGTGCTTTTGAACACTTCATAACTCTTTTCCGGTTGAGCAAAAAAATGTCAAAACAATCACAGAGAGATATTTAGTAGGGTACTATAACATATTAAAATTTCAGCAAAATTAAAAAGAGTCGGGGGTTCAAAACTGGTCGATCTGGCATGCAATGCCTCTTATATATTTTTTTGCTTCAATATGACTAGTTCACAGTGTAAAAAAGAGTAAGATTGAACCCAAAGCCATAAACCCAAAAAAACAGAGATTATTTGACCCGAATGCTGGAGGTCTTGTCTACAATACGGACAAAGAAATCTTTAACAAAAATCAGAAAAATCTGTCTTTGTAGCACAAGGACGATCAAAGGGGAGGACTGGCCTTGAAATCGAGAAAGACAATCTTGAACAAAAATCAGATGGCTCTCCAGATTAGAGATTTAAGCCTCATACCTTTTAGACATTTCCTATAACTTCTAAAAGACATTTAAAAAGTGTAAAATATTATTTGGAGGTTGCATAATAATAAATGTTACAAAAAAGTACAAAGTACACGGAGATTAATACCATAATGCAGGGGCAGCTGAAAATTCAGTTCTGTGAGAATTTATAAAAAAAATTTAAATTAAAATGAAAATCTGTAGTATAATTCAGGGCCTTGAACCCGTTTTTCGTTTCGGTTTTGTTTTTCATCCAGCAAAAAATGAACTAAATATATTGGTTCGGTTTCGGTTTTCATTCCAGTAAAAATAACGATTTTTGGTTCGGTTGCATTTAGTGTCAGATTTTCTTACTTAGGCGCTCACGATAAGTATCTCGGGGCATACAGCGTTTAGGACTATTGTTTATGTAAATATTGGTATTTGATCAATATAACTATATATTTTGGCTATTAAAATTGTTATGTGGGGCAAAAAGCCTTTTGAGCAATAAGGTGTGCACAGAGTGTAACTTCGGTTTACCGACTTTATCCATTCGTAGACTCTGATCGCAAATCGAATTGATCTTTAACAGAGACATTCATAAACTGAGATTCCCTTGTATTGCCCCACAGCATTGATCGTAATCTGGAACAGTGTACATCAACCGAATCAAAATTTGATAACTAAAATTGATCGTAAACCGATTCATAGTACGTAACGTGTTCCCGTTGTAATAAATCATCCTAGTGGCGATGAAGAGAGTATGAAAAACATACATTTTAATTTCCTCCGACGTATAAATTTATATATTCACGTAAATAATGAATACTTTGAATAATTAATTACATCATGTTTATTTATTGGTACAAAAACTACTGTCAAATATTAAAAGTCGAATTACGAAGAAATGATGACAATAGTATTACCAAGAGTAACTTTTTTGTAATGGATACATTTTCCAAAGTTACAACCCTTTTTCTCTAAAAACAAAAATTTGAAACATTTGAATATTTAAAAATTGAAATTCTATGCTTAGGAAATGTTATCAATTATAATTTTATTATCAGTTTTTCTTATGTCACAGACCTATATTCACTTGGCAAATTCTCGCAACATTGTGTAGCTTTATTAAATTTGCATAAAAAAAAATCACTCAAAAAGTGAAATTTTATAGCTCCTTACCGCCCACACTAAGTACGTAATTTTGAATTAAGATCAAATGAAATATATCAACTTATTTTCACCCGAGAACATGTNCTACAGAGACATTGATTAGGGTCGCGTATATAATGCCAATTGTACTATTTTGAATATGAGTCCGCGTGAGGCTTTTTAGGGCCGTATTTATAGTCGTTCCTTAAGTCTTCCTCAGCACTCATATCTTCCTTGACCAATAAGGAGTGTTTGTTTGCATTGAATAGTCGTTCCTCATTGGTCAAGGAAGACATGAGTGCTGAGGAAGACTTAAGGAACGACTATAAATACGGCCCTTAGCCACTCATTGGATCAAATGCGTAAAAGAAAGCACAAGTTTCTACTTTAAAATTTCGAGGGAAACATGTCAATGCGTATCTGTCGATCCCTACAAAATAAATCGATATTGAAACATTTCACCCGAAACCTTTAAGTAAAAGAATTTCCTTCATTTTATGCATACAATCTTTTTTATTTCTCACGTAATACATGTATTGTATTGATACTTGTATAGAAAGATAGATTTGCTGTATTATGGAACCAGGCAAAAATGGCCGGTTTATTTCATCACTCGGGATGAAATTTGATAATGTAGCTAGACAAAAAAATCTTAGAAAAACGTGTGATTGGTTGAACGAAGAATGGTATACATGTTATATACCAAGAGATAGAAGTCCACTATTTCGGCTACTCGTAGTTTATGCTTGGTTTAAAGGATAGTATTTATACAATATTTATTTGGTAGAATTTGTGAAGTTAGTTGCGCGTCTAAAAGAAAAATTAGTTTTTTTGGTTTGTTTTATATTTCGAAAATAAATAAATATATATTATATTAATTAATAAGGAGATATAAAAAAAAGGATTTTTAAACGACCACTCAATCTGTCATAATTTAACCATAGGAACAATGACAGATTGAGTATATAAAATAACATTTGACAGACTAGTTTCAAAAAGAATCACTTTCAAGCCGCCCTACAGATTTTAAGAATTTAATATTCGATGCGGGTTGTATGCAATTGTGATTAATTATTCCAGTGAGAAAAAAACCAGAAAACGACAATTGCTAAAATTTCAGCGGTATTTTTCCAAATGTTTTTATTCCTATTAACGATGTGCTTTTCACTGTGCAGGTAACTTTGTTAAACATATTTTTAAAAATATCACGTTCAATTTGAATAGTAAAGAAATGAATCCACAGTGTATGGCAAGTTATTTTGGATCGCAGGACGTTTCCAGATTGTATGCCTCAGGGAAAACATTAATGTATCTAATTAAATGTTGGTTGGTGTAGTTCTCGTACTCCCTAAAGCACCTCTCAGGAAGAGGGCCTGGAGACAACCAACTGATTATTACTTTCTCCATCATACCCAGGGCAGGCAATCTCACTGCCAGCACTTTATAGTTTCCACGATTAATTGAATAATAAGTGCCCTTCCTCTTTTCAACCCTGAGTGCTTTATCGAATTGCAATGGACTGCCCTCTACTTTCTTCCCTATGTCATGCATCATTACTCCATTGGAACGATGAACAGAATATTTCTAAATGGAACATGTTTATATTATACATATACCTATATGTTTATTGTTATTTCGCGTTCGTTCGTGTTTATTTGGTTTATTTTTAATTCGTTCGTGTTCGAAATTGTTTGTACACTGAGTTCATGAAGTTTTACACAAATTCCATTAAGTCAGATATATGTATGTTTGTTTGTGAGATGTTTATAAGATAAACGCTTATACACTTCAAGGAAATGGATGAAAAGCGCATTTTTTAAATATTTCCGATTTATATAGAGGAAGTCATAAAGAAATTCCAGTAATCTTCAGTTTTTAAACAATTATTTAATTCCAGACCTGGTTCACCCTTTTTTAAATTCATATACTATTCTCCAACTCTCCTTTATGGTCCCGACAGAATGGCGTACTGTTGTACTTGGCCTTAAAGACGGTACACATTGAGATTTTTTATAAGAATATTTGAAATCTGAAGTCTTCGTGATTATTACCAAATGACATTAATCAGTTAAAATTAAGACTCATGAAATAACCAAAATCAGTGAAATTAAGAAAAATTGCAAAATATTTATTTAATTTTACTTTAGTTTAAGAAATTATTAGTCTGTGAGTGGTCAATAATTTTAGCATTTGATAAGACAAGTTAATTTGATTATTTATTTTATTTTTTCCAAGTTTATTCTTCACTAAATTTATGCAACATGTTTTTCATTAAGCAGTAATCGCATTTTCTGCAACAACATTGTGAGAAAGAACAACAGACGACGATCGGTTTATAAAAATGGGTAATTTAAAAAAAAAATCTAATTGATAGTAAATATTGTGCACCTTAGATTTTTCAGTTACGTTTTTTTAGGATTCACGTCCAAAGTCCTCTTTTTTTGGAATTTTTCACCCCTTAAAAAACTACCATAGGAATAATAAAAACATGTGTTTAATTAAGTAGACAATATTAATTTTTCCGTGACAATAAATTAATATTTTTTACGATATAAAATAGATCAGGTTAATGAAATTTATCTTTAAGTAGCAACGTAATTAAAAAATAACACAAAAATACTAATCTATATACAATAATCATTAGACATGGGACATTTTCTACACTCTAAAAAATAAAATTAAAACAAAGTAGTGATTTTTCAGTTGTCACCGCGTCCCATTTAAATTTCTAAAAAAATATCTCGTTCTAAAAAAACGAGTATTTTCCAAATATAAGAAACAACTTGAACTAATAATAAAATTGTTGTAGGGACTATTATCATAATCGCTTTCTAGTATGACGGTATTTACAAGCTTCTAAGGATTCCTATATTCATGTTGCCGAAACCTTTTCTTTTGCCGAGCCGCCACTGCTGCAACTAAAGCGGCTCCTCTACCTGAACCGTCTTCAGACAACATCAAATCAAACTAAAAGAGAAAAAAGAAATTGATAATGAGACAGAATAGTCAATTTTAAGAGTTACCTCAATACTAGGATCACACAATTCGCGGATTTTCTCCATCATCAAATTGCGAAAGTGAGGATGATAACGATATACTGATCCATCCACTCCTACAGTCACTTTTTTCTCATTCATTTTATGCAACAACGTAACTATACTAGCGGAAGCTAGATGAGCCGCTCTTCTGCTTACGCACTCGCATATGAATCGTACGTTCACGTAATCCTGTTCCGTTGCGTGTTTTAATCCTTTAAAAAAATATTGATGTTAATTTGCTGTTAGTGGAATTCAAGGAATTATGATCTTTAATTATTTTAGTTTATCAGTCAACAATACTAATACGTAGAAATCTAAAAATGTCTTGAGACTTGCTACTTATGAATGAACAATGTTGATTACGATAGATTGATTCTTTCTCCCAGTATAAAGCAAACGTGGTAGTTTGAATTGTTTTGTGGCAATAAGCTGCTTTCAAACTTTGACATTTATGTGTAATCCTTCACACAATTTTAACACGTTGACTGCAAAGGAGGAAATACCAAAAATTGTCCAAAATTAAAATTTATGAACTTGTTACGGCGTTCTTCACTTATTAGTTGACTAATGGGGTAACATATTTATAATAAATGTTTTTTTTTAATTGCAGACACCCGTGTCTGCCCGAGGCACCAAGGGAACCGTTTTTGAGCAGACACCAGTAAATAAATGTGTGTTGTTACAGTTAACATGTTAAATAACTGCTTATACCCAAATCAGTACCAAGATATAATTTGTTCTCTGATAGGACAGTAAAAATAAAAAAGGAATTAGACTGATAATCCCATGAAGAGGATGACTTCCAGCAATAGCAGTTTTTGAACAAAAAGAAATGCTTATATAGAATATCATCAAAACGGACAAATATAAACTGTAGGAAATAATACATCATCTTTTGATAATTTTATATGAAAGATAAAAAATGAAGATATGTAATATTTAGAAGATCTGAAAACGGAAAATAATGAATAATTGCATTTCGAGTTTTTACATTACATACAAATGCAGATACCTAATCTATAAATACATACCTACTATTATGTTTTTCAAAATTTTGAGAAAATTATAAGAAAATGATCAAAGGTAAAAACCTTATTTCATAAATAATAAATATGTCTAAAATTACAATTATTCTTCTTAAAAAGGCGAAATTTCAAAGGGTAATTTCGTTTAGGCAAATATAAACATTAAGAGTTAAGTAAAATATACCAAATATATAATTTTAAACTATAAAATATTAAATAACACCAAGTGGTTAACTAAAAGGAGGGAGCCAATTTAGAGTATGGTGGTTATCCAAAAATTACCCGTAATGAGTTTATTCAAATTTAACTTCACTTAAGCCAATTGGTGTGAAACTCTAACAAACCAGATTATTTTGGCAAATATGCCACAACAATAATATACAATGTGTCAATGAAGTAAGAAATATTCCGAACATATCATCCTACATTGTATTTTTGAAAAAAACGAGTCGGACTCGTTAACGTTTTATTTTTTTTTATTTCAAGATCTAAACGAAATGGATGCCAAATATTATGGGAACATATTAAACTGTTTTTAATAGACTTAATGAACCTAAAATTTACCCGATATGTTATTTAAAAAAACAAAGTTAGTGTTTTAGGAAAAAAGGTTCAAACTTGACAATATGGCAAATACCACAGTTATTGAGCATGATGTCAAGCCCCCATATATCAAGTTCAGTTAATTTAGCTTCAAAGGTTTTTGAAATATTAACCCTCTGCATTACATTTGATTAACCCTGCATAATTTTATCTTGGTACTATATCAAATATTTTTCCTAAATACAAAAGCGTTGGCGAATGCATTGGCCACTTTCGCCTCACTCTACGAGTAGCAATGATTTATTTTGTAATGCAAGTGCTAAAGACATTACTAGATTACTTATTAGATATTTGGAACGTTCTTATACATATAAGACTTATTAACTGCTTCGTATTGAATTTCTTTACAAGACCAAGTAAACTCTCACCTAACTCTTCTAAAATTTCCTTTTGGTTTGTGAACATTCCTGGTTCATCGCTTTCAATCTCAGAGACATACTTGGTATAAAATCGTCCCCTTTCAAATAAAAGATCTGAACCTTTTCCACCAAACAACAAACCCTCTTTGGTGAATTTCTCTAATGCTAATCTCACTAATTCCCCCATATACATTCCAGATATCATTTTTTCTTGTCTGTAAAAAAATAAAAAATATGAATTAGTTTATATCGATATTATTCTTAATTAAGTTTGTAACTCACGTTTGTTTGCCAGGATTAATAGAATGTTTGTCCACTTCTCTATCGTAGTCTGTACGAATAAAGTCTAAGGAACCATCGTCGCCAAAAGCTCCCATTTCCAAATTAATTATAACTTTCCCAGAACCTCTATTCTTGTCATCGAACAATTCTGCATTCTCTTGCTTTTCCACATAACATCCATTGTTGCCAGTACCTTAATATCGTATAGAATTAGTATTTATGTCATTGTTAGTAAAGAAAAGAGGGTGAAAGTAAAACAATTCCTACCGACAATTAATCCTATTCTACAGTCATGATTTTTCCATGCACAAGACATTAGAGTGCCTGTAGTGTCATTTAAGATGGCGCACACCTCGATTTTAACATCCTAAAAGAGAAAAAAGCTACATGCAATACCAAAAAAGCTTGAACAAAGCCAACATTTTTAGAACAGAAATAAATACATTGTGAGGTGCTACAGATTTTAGGTATGTTGTGGGTAGCAAGTGGCCATTATTTTGACGCCCGTTATTAATCAAAATCTAACAAAAAGAAACCATGTCAAAAGCCAGTCCAACTTTCTTCAACGCAGTCCCCATCGCCTTATACATTGTCTTTCTCAGTATAGAAGTACAGTAGTCTAGCATTTGTTTGAACAGAAAAAAACTGTCTATATTCATTTAATTTTAATAAAAATATATTTGTGCAGATTAAAACACGTTGATTATACTACCGAAGTTATTAACAATTTATATTGCTGGAAATATTATGTAAATAATTTATTGTTCACACTAGCGCGAGTCTACTGTAATTGAATACGTAAAGAAAAAAATGCCTTTGATCATACGCACAGCCTAATTTACTTGATCATTACTTTGAAATTTCTTGCCAATTAATACTGCTCAAGGTGCGCTATAGTTATAATTCCTAAAACTAAGTAGGAAATTTATTAAAAATGCTATAAGTAATCCATCCAGCGGATATTCTCGTGTAATAAAAAAATATCATTTATTCAAAAATTCTCGCCACTTAACAGATTTAAGAAGGTTTTTCCGGAGTGGTGAGTAGAAATAGTAACTGAAAGCCCATTGGACAGGACATCTCACATTACCAGTTTTTGGTGTAGAAATCTATAATTTTCTTTTTCTTTTTTTTTTGACAGCGCTTTCCTTTTCCTAAATCTTTCAACTACTGAAATAGGTAGATCAGTTTGAATAACATATGATAGATAAATAGAGCTAAAAAGCTAATTCCTAATTTCAAATTTTCACTTCATTCATCAAAAAAGAATCACAAAATAGCTTCAATAACATATTAAAATTAGTAGGATATATGTATTTGAAGAATATTTGTATTTTGATCGATATACTCTAGTCTGCTCGAAATGTCATAATAACCAAGTCTTGCTACCATTGATCACCTTTTCCAGTGCAAAATTGAATAGTATATTGAAACTATACTAATCTAATGTCATGCTTTGAATTTTAATCATAGGCGTGCAATAAGGAAGAGTTCTAAAACATATTTGGCCATTTCCTTGAGAGAGGGTAGAGCGGAGATCGAACTCACCAATGATAATGCCAATTCGACAATTTTTGTTTAACCACGCGCATGACATTAGTGTACCGGTAGAATCGTTTAAAACGGCCATTACGTCAATATGTACATCCTAAAAAACCACTTTATATTCATAATAATTTTGATACAGATCGAATTAAAAAGAAAATGTTTTATTTCAGATGAAATGATGAAATGAAAAGAAAAATGAATGTTATAAATCAGTTGATTGCCTTACCCCTCTTCGACCGATCGCTTCATTTAACATTTGTACCACATCGTTGCCAACGACATTGGAACAATTGAAACCTTTCGTCCACCTTTCCAAAATACCAATTGTTAGTCCTTTTTGATTCAGTGGAAAGCTAAAAGTAAATCCTAATGGTAAGGTTTCCTGTTGAACCTGCAAATATCAAAAAATACGTTAAATCGATTTAAATATGTTATTTAAATATTGGACTTTGTTATTATCAAATCCATTAAGTACTAGAACGTGAGTAAGTCAAATTTTACGCCTAATTCTATTGCGAAAATTTTCCAAAAATAAAAGTTTTGTAGTAATTTAAACGTGTTTTTTAAATTCTCGTTTAGCATTCTAAAAATTATACATTTTTCGTATGTGGCATTTAAAAACTGATGTTTTATATACATCTATTTAGCATTTCATGAATACAGATTATCGCAAATCGCAATTCAAAGTCTCAGTTTGTTCATCATTAGTGCAAGCCAAATGATCTTTCGGTTATATTATTCAAACAAAAGCTACAAAATTTAGATCCTACCGATCTCTTGTAAAACTGACTGTCTGATATTCATTAATTGAATTTTTGTGAACATTTTTTTTATAAAAGCTGCATCGAAGGTTCAACTCACGAATCCAGTCAAACAGGTTGTAAGTTTATTGACCAAATCTCTCATAAATCTCTTTATATATGAATTCTGGCACGTATGGAAGAAGTTCGTTTCCTATATCTATAAAAATCATATTTTCTCTGTTTCGGTATTAATCTATCCTAGACATATGACAATGAAAAGTGATAGTAGGGAATATAATATATAATATATATAATAATCGAAATGACCCATATGATATCTGACAGTTATCACAACTGATAAATACCATATATGTGAACCTAAGCGTACAAATTAGTTTTTAAAATTTGACCAATCATCAACATGAGATTACATTACATTCTTCGATACGTAATATATATATTACACTTGAAACAAAAATTATATCGGCATCGTGAATTTACTGATTATATATTTTTTTTCAATAAAATATACTGATAAAGAGGCAAGGTCACTACCTTTTAATTATAAGCACTCCCATTAATTTCAGGGGGATTTTTCATGACGGAAAAAACCCAGAATTTATGTACATCGTTCCACCACAAGTTAAAAAAGATTTTCAAAAAATTTAAAGTTCACAGTAAAGAAACTGATCAAAATCACCATTTCACTTTTTAAAATATTTAATGTAATATATAGAAAGTAAAAAAGCATTCATTTTCTTTATGAAATCCTTCGAAAGATGGCTTTTCGAAATTCTCCTTAAACATTTCATGTGTTTTCTTAGAACTTATGACAAGTGTGAAACAACATTTAATATAATTCCTTTCCCAAAGTTAATTTCTGTTAAAATTAATGCCCGCCACACAAAAACCACAAAAAAACTTAAAATAGAATGTTTTTAAGTAAGAAATTGAAATTTCACATGCAAATAGCATATTATTCATGAAGAAACGTAAGTCAATCTTCTTGGTAACGGGTAGTTTGCCCTCGAGCGAAGTGACGACTGCATTCCCCCCGAGTTACCGATCAGTCACAATCTTAATTAAATATTTAGTCGTGCTTGCCTGTTTGGTCTGGGCACACCTTACTGCTAATATGGTGTTTGAATTATATGATATGAAATAATATTTGACCCATTTATTATAATCAAATACGTACCTGTTCTTCTTTGACGAAAATAGCCAGGCATTCTGCAATATGATCGAATAATTGTTCTCCAGATCCAAGCATTATGTGCTGGGGAATGGCGAAAATCTTGGACTTCATTTCAAAGTGTTCGCCACTGAGTTCGATTAAGAGCACTCGAAAATTGGTGCCTCCAAGGTCCAATGCAAGAAATTTGCCAGTTTCTAAAATGAAAATGTAGATATATACATATATCTGTTCACAATGGCAACAATGTTACATAAAAAAAAGCTGCTTCAGACAAGAAAAATCTTTACAAAATATTAAATTCATATTCGGTACATTAACTTCGATGTTTTGACCGGTTTTAAAAATATTTACGTTTTAATATTATAGTTGTGTATTAGACTTATCTTAAATTTTCTAAGCAACACTAGCCGAAGGTTTCTTGTAAATATTTGCTGAACATCCCTAAGGCGTGGGAAATATAGGGAATGTCAAAACGAATGCAGAAATATTCGCGTATTAGCCAAATAGAAATATCATCTGGAAGCAGCTTTACGCATTATTGAAAGAGAATTAATATCATACTGCATACATATCAATAGTATAGTACTGTTTTCATATTAGAAAAAGACGTCATTATGATCAAATAATAGGTCAAAAAAAGTAAATGTTCTTATTTCTTATAACAAATACTTTAATGTTCATGTTTGTCTTTAAACAATCTTAGCGTATGGATAATAAATAAATATTGTTATTGTTATGTAAAAATATTTAGAATATGTCTAAATCTTACCTGTACCATCTGGTAAGTCTTGGACGTATGTAGGAAAACATTTAACAACGGCTGTAGGATGTGTGGCCTTTGCAAGTCCTTTTTTGATGTTATCCAAGAAAATATCCCCAATTTTTCTTAATATGTCATTGTCGAATATTAGTTCACGACATTTTTCTCTAATCTGCAAATTAAAAAAATACAAAATTTCGCTTTACAACAAAAGCAGAAATTAATACAGACATCTCATTGTGGAATACTATTTTCCTTTAACATGAAACCGTTGTCAAGGAATTCTGTATGCCTGAATTCGTAATTAAACACCTCATATTTTGTTTATAAAACTGTTATACTTCTGGAAAATATTTTATACAAATATAATTTTTCTGCGAAAACATAAGAATATGTATAATAACAAAATTTTCATTTAACATGTATGTATGTAATTTGAACTTTGAATATTTGAAGGATGGTATATATTTAGTAATAAAATCACTAGAATTCCATTCCATTAGATAAAACAAACAGAAAGGAAGAAAGTTACGATTACCGTAAAAAGTGTTTTTAATAAAAGTATTTTATATTCATAGTTGAAAACTTAGCTTACGTCCCTTAAACAACCAATAAATACATATTTATGCAGTACTGATATAATAAAAATTTAAAAAATTCGAATATTTCAAATTCCGGTAACATAATAGATTCCAGCTATTAAAACTTAATACAGGGTGACCCATCAAAAACGTTCTATATAAAATTTCTTGCGTTTGCAAATAAAAATAGAAAAACATTCCGATCCAACAATTTTTTATTTTAGGGAGACACGTTTTGTTGCTATTTTTATCAAATCAACTTGGACCCCCTAGCAGGGATGTCACTCACCCTTAATATCTTAAATGGAAATAGGGGTTGAGTGATACCTTGTTTTGAAGAGCATTAAATTCATTTTCCAGCGACACTTACATTTTTTAAATTGGATTGATATTTTTTGAGAAATTACATAAAAAAAAATTTACGTTATTTTTAGTCAGAAAATGTTCAAAATCTTATTGAACATTCTGAAGTATTTCTGGTGTTGTTCGTCTGCATTCGTGTATAATTCTCTAAAAGCCGTCGTAGACTATGCAATTTTTGGTATAAGATTTCTTGTACAAGAAGAATTGTGCCACATCAGATACAAAATTGTACCTACATAAAAATTGAATTGGATCGAAAATCACATCAAAACTTTTCTTGACCAATATAATATATCAATTATCAAAGTATCACACAACTTTTTGTTTGTAATCTTGTACAAGAAATTTTGTATCAGAAATTGTAGTCTACGATGGTCTTTTAACGCAAATCTTCTAACGAATTTGATTAATAATAATAAAAAAAATAAAGTGTCCTAAAATTGAAAGTTGACAAGTCCGAATGTTTTTTTCATTTTTATTTGCAGGCGCAAGCAAACTTGAGTGGGAGATATTTGCAGATATCCTATATGTAGTTACAAACATTCAAATCAAATGTTACTTACATTATATTGTCTTTTTAAAACTTGTCAATTAAATTTTGGATTAAAGAACAAAAATATGCCAGAGGTTAAATTCGTTTATTTCGTTTTTTATGTATATCTTAACTTTTCAAATATACATTATTCATTTAACACTTTTTATTTGCTTTAAAAACAGAATGTTTGAAAATATAGCAAAATGGCGGAGAAAATGTCGGAAAATATTTAATGGTAATATTAATAGATTCAGGAGTATGAAAATAAATTTGTTGGATAAGAATTAGATTTGACAACCATGGTGAAAAAGTTTGGATAATATCCTATAAGGCTTGTTATAGCGGGTAAGTGGAAAGATAACATAATTAGACAAAGTAAACCTAATTTAATTTAACTTTCCGACTTTCTTAGAGAGAATTGATAAGTGAAACCGTTAAATAATATAAAATTTCCAGAAAGTTGAAATACTCGATTAATTTGAAGTTTAAAATAATACTTTCCTGCCATTTAACAATAACATTTAAATTATATGAAGGGAAAAAACAAGGAATGTCACATTTTTATTTTCTTGTTTTTTCAACTTATTTTCAAAATTTGGATGGAAAAATAAACAATAACAAATTGTTAAATTTAATATTATGTTATTAAATATAAAAAAATGTTATCTTCATCTAAAGTTTTATTTAGATATGCAAGTGTTGCAAAAGATTAATCTCCAATTTCCTCAAAACATGTAAAATATAAATAATGGGTCGTATGAATAAAATGAAGCAAATGCTTCTACTTCAACTTTTCGAGAGAAATATTTCCATCTTTATGTAGCAATTCATATAGAATGGATCAATATTGAAAAATTTCTCTCAAAATCTGGAATTTAAAGCATTTGCTTCGTTTTCTTCATACTACCCATTATGCACTAAAGTATTTTTAATTTGGAATTGATTAGTTTGCCAATCCGATAAAAAGAAACTGTTTATTAGAATAAAATAAATGATTCGAGACAGGGTCAAATACAAAATAATAACTTGAAACCAGGTCAGGGAAATAAAGAAGTTATGGTAAACACTAAAATTTTAAATTTTCGATAGTCCTCGCCATCTCATCGATAGTATATAGTTGCTTATGTTTTTGTTTTGCAAAAGAATACTACATGTACGTATTAAAGAACTTCGCTTTTTGATTCGTCAGGGAATTCCGCAGAAGATAATTGTAGTTTCATTAGGTATCCAAAAGTCATATAGTCATTGAAAAGTACCTCTTTCTTGTTGATTGCTACATAAATATGTAAGCATGTAGGATTTTTTAATTTCGTCGAAGAATAAAGTGGTATTGGTTTCTCAGTGTCAAGTTGATGATAGTTCACCCGGGATTCACCACTCTGAAGTAAAACATATACATATTTTAAATATTTTTGTGTTTATGTTAAAAACGTCGAAATTAGCAGAATTGCCCTTCAAAATATTAAGTTCTAGGTATTATATTGAGCTAATACTGTATACTTAATGTGCAAATATCTATAATTTGATTTTTGGTATCGTTAGATCTAGGCAAACCTATTCTTTGAATCTCCTTTTCTAAGAAGAAAACAATTAAAGAAGATTTGGGTAATTCTTATTTTGTACATGTATTTACCTAGAAATAATAATAACAAAAACATTTTCGTTTTCGCTTATCTCTCGCACGTTTTTGTAACCTAAGCGTAACCTACTACTCTCAACTTCTAATCAATTAAGTCTATCTCTTTACTTTAAAAATATTTTTTTACAAACATTCCTAAAAAAGTTGGGATTCTTTCACTATGAGCAATTTTTGCTAGTTCATTCAAAGAGTGAAGAGATTTCTACCTAAATGCGGAAAATGCTGCTTTTGGTTCTTTTTTTAAATTTTTTCATCAAAATCCTGAAACACGCCAATGTTAAATTTTAAAAAGTTTAAATCCTACAATATAAGAATTTCAGATCTAAAGAATCGCCAACATTATGTATGTTTTCTGGTACTAATTTCTTGTCAGTTAAAAAAGATAGTGTAAACACGTACTAGTACTAGTTTCGTGCGTATTTTACTAGTACTAAAAAATGAAGCATGAGAAACTTGCACTAATACATACGTGTTCACAGTATTTTTATTAACTGGCAAGAAAGGACTGCTATCAGTAAACAAGAATAAAGACAACGCCTCTTATGGATTAACCCCTTTTCATAATAGTTGCACCCCTTAAATTTTTAATTGGCAATAAGGGCTTGTGGTAAAAATTAACACAGAAAAATAAATTCATGAGATTAATGAAATTTCCTACAATAAACTGACAATTTTTATAACTAAAACCTTGTATTATTAATAATGTAAAAAAATATGAAACAAATCAATGTCAATGTAGGAGATGTTTCTACATTGAGGAATGGATTGTATGTCTTGAACGTCTTGACAATATCTTGATTGTAAATAAAAATGTCTTCTAAGGTTTGTTAACATCTGAGGAGTGACCGATTTAACTGCAACCGTTATTCTTTCTCTTAAGTCAGCTAGATCGCATAGTTTAGTGTTGTATACCATACTCTTCAAGAAGAAGTTTAATGGTGTAAAATCGGGAGATTATGGAGGCCTTTCTAGCAATTTTCACCTCCCAATCCATCGATTTGAAAATATTGAGTCCAAGTAGGTATTGCCGAACATTTATTCAGTAATGTGATAATATTCCATCCAGTTGAAACCATAACACATTAAATGGAAACTGAGGGTTTACCTGAGCCGAGTATAATTTTCCCAATGTTGGCATTACATTGTTTTCGAATAATGCTAAATCATTATTTCTATTCAAACTTCCATCAATAAAAAAAAGGACCAAAGACATGACCTCTAATTCCTGCCCAAATATTAATATTTTTGGGGTGTTGCGTTTATAATTCTCGTATCCAATGAGGATTTTCATTATACTAATAGTAATAGTTTTGACAAATAACATAGTCGTTAAAAGGAAAACTGGATATACCAGAAAATAAAACATTTTCTAAATGTATAACAGTTTTATTTAATTTATGCATCATTTGTTAACAAAAATACATTCTTTTGTAATATATAAAATTCTTTTCAGAGTACTCTGGAGTTGGTGTCAATTTATAGGGATGTATCTTATTTTGTTTTAACACACGACGAATTCAGGAATGACTAATATCCAATTATGAAGCTGCTTGTTAAATCGAATTATCTGGGTTTTTTGCAAACGAAAGCATCACATCCGCTTTGATATAGATATTCAGTTCATTGAAAAGTTCTCTTTTACTTACCGCACATGCTCATATTCGCGATACAGCTTTTCTAATACTTTTTTATATTTTACTAATGTGCTTTGAGATATGAAATGTGCGAGCAAGTTCGGCTTGTGTCGTATTCTATCTCTATAACCAACCATCTGGATGATTATTATTTTATGTATTCCGGTTAAACAATCCATGTTTTTGAATTGCAGTTAGCAAAACTCAAACAAATAATTTAACATTACAAATATCAATTTCCTCTAGCGTTTGCAATAAAACTAACAATACTAACTATGAACATTGTTGATATATCATCTTTTTTATTGCTACGCTCGATTTGTTTATTTTTTTACATTATCAAGAACATAATGCTACTAGTTACAAATATTTTCAGTAGGTTGCAACAAATTTCGTTAATCAAATGAATTTATATTTCCCGTGTTAATTTTTACTATAAATTTTAAAACAATAACATTTTTCAATATAGAATGAAAGGTCCTTTCAAATGAGGTACCAACAGAACCTATTTTCATTTTAAAAATTTGGAATTGGAATTAAAAAAAAAAGGAATTGAACTTACAAGGAAACCTGTCGAAGTGCCCCTTCCCGATTTTAATGGAATTTTGCACACACGTACTTTAGACGAAAATAATAAACACGTATTTTTTTAGGGACTCTCGTCAAGGTTTAAGGGGTGAAAACTACCCCTAAAATTTCGTCAATTTTTTGTTTTTTGCCAATAACTTTTGATCCAAAAATTGAATATTTTTTCAGACCTTGACAGGTCGATGGGGAATTGAAAGATGAACATTTTACTTTTTTTCATTGTTCTAGGTCATCAGGGTCCAAAGTTTTTGGCGAAAAACGAAAAATTGACGAAATTTTGGGGGTAGTTTCCATCCTCTAAATCTTGACGAGAGCCATTAAATAAAACACGTGTCTATTATTTTCGTATAAAGTATTTATGTGCAAAATTTTATCAAAAGGGGAGAGGACACCTCTCAAGGTTTCCTTGTTAGAGATACAATTTTTCACATTGTCATCATTTTAGAATATAAAAATTAACGTGGGATTTTCAATAAATATGCACATTAATTAAAATATTGAATTTCTTCTATTTAGCAGTTTTACACTGTATATGTGAACAGTTTTTAATTGTATAAAAACGAGACGTTATAGAATGTAACTATTTTCTAGAGCCTCTTACTTCACGTGTACATGAGTACTCGAAAACACGTGTAATTAAGATATAATTGTAATGTCACGTGTTCAGTATATTGTTACACGTCTATGTAGAACACGAATAAATAAATGAATGATTAAAAATCAATAAACTTAATTCATATATAAATTATACAGTGTTCTGAAAACTAGAGTAAACTATTTAAGTAAAAAATAAAAATAAATGTATGAAATAATAGCATTTCATATGCATATTTTTTGACAAAATATTTAAATAATGTCATATACATATGCATACGCCTACCCGTCAGTTCCTTTCTATTTATATTATGAGTAGTTGACTTCAAGTACTGCCGCTCTAGTTTTTTATTACAGTTATCTAAAAAAAATAGTCCAAAAATGCCATTTAGTGTTATTAGTAGATTGTAGTAAATAGAAACCTACTATTCACAGCAACAGCATTTTACTTAGAAAAGTTTTTAGAACACTGCATATATACCTCTATTCTACTTTATTTTTTATACAGGGTGTTCTTTAATAGTGTACGAATGTTTCAGGATGTGATGCTACATGGAAAAATAATGGTTTACTAAATAATTATGTTTCAAAAATACTGTAGTTAATAAAGTGGCATTTTTACAATAAAAATATAATTTCTAGTTGTAATAGTGATATGCGTACGGGTACTAACTTCGATATTTTTAAAATGACGTGTCACTAATTTTTGTCGTAAAAGAAATAATTTTCGAATTCCTCATCCAATTTGAAAGAAAAAAACTCTTGATTTTTTTCGTCCGACGCACCGTTCTTGAAAAAGAACCTGTTTTATTACCCGAGAAAATGAATGAAATCTTGATTGAAGAATAATTTTGAAATAAATCTAGTTAGCCCAGAGTATGCCGTCTGCATTTTACACATGACATTTTCAAAATAACTAGTTTATTGTTGTCGCTGAAATTCGTTACTGTAACTGGTAGTTTCCATAAGAGTAGTACGGAAGGTAGACTTCCAATTGTAAGAACACCTGAAATTCAGGAAGCAATGTTGCATAAAGTAGAAGAGTATCCTAAGACGAAGAAGCTTATAGAAACCTAAATGTTTGCTACCTTCATAATGCAAAGTCCGTAACTTGAATTACATATACTGCTCATGTAAGAAGTTAATTTTTCAAGATATGCCTTTTAAAATTTCCGCAATAATTCTTTGTGGGGAGATAAAGGTTCCTATGCCGTAAAGCCTATGTCCAATAGCAATTTTCGGAATGCTTTGATAAACAATTTTATCGCAATTTCCTTCAAAAACAACTGCCTTTGCTACTTGAGGATGTTCAATAAGAAATCAAATGTAGTACATACCTACTCATTTCAATGTAATGATTTGTGATTATTTATAAATGATTTACCGAAATCGTTGGCGTGGCCGCGATGAACCTCAAAAATGGCCATCAAGATCTCCTGATAGAGAGCGGGAAAATTTCAGTGCAAATTGGGTGTCAATTTTCTCCGAAATTTTCATAAATCTTTACTTAACTACTCAAGACATATGCCCAAGACAGCTGGTAGAAATTTTTACCATTCCCGCCTTCTAAAGGTTAATAGTGTAGATTTCTTTTTGTGGGACCTTCTTAAAATGCTAGTGTAAACAAGCCTTATTAACAATGTAGAAGAATTAAGAGAGCTGATACTTATAGCATGTGATAGAATACTAAATACGCCATGAATATTAGAATGAGTGTGTATTTCGATAGGAAGGAAGTATGCATTTCAAAGGGGGTCATTTTTTAATAATCATTTCTTGTTAATTATAATAACATTCATATTTCATTACGGAATTGAAAATTATATTTTTTGTGAATAATGCCCTTTTATTAATTTTCAATATGTATTAAATTTCATTCAAATATATCAAATGGTTTCGAAAATATTAATTTCCATTTTTTTACTAAAACTTAAAAATTTTATATTCTCGTAACAGAGGATTTTTGGAATGTAATTATTTAGTAAACTACCATTATTTTCAATGTAGGTTCCATATAATTACATGTTAAAACATTCGTACATCATCAAAGAACGCCCTGTATATTATTTTGTATTGGCTCTCCTATAACATACTTTGACCTATCTAGCATGAAGGAGATAGGAGAGCTGCATACGTGCAGCCTAAATATTATGTGTTTTAAACGTTTACAAGGTATAAGTATATATGTACATATCTATATGTAAATAAAAGTATCAAAAATATGCTGAAGAATTATTGCGAAATCATAGGTCGTTTATAAAATTTAGCCTAGTCCAAAATGTACCTCTGAAATTTGCATATATACTTTCGAATTTTCGACGAGAACTCTAAAGTAAAGATCTATAAGGAAGCCTATGTAAAGATATTGTTAATGTTAATTTAACTACCAGTTTGATATTTCTTTATTTAAAAACATCCCTGAAAAGGACCAAAATTCCGCAAAAAAACTCATGGTTGCCAAACTTTTTAACTCGTGATCTATTTTCAAAAATTAGTATTGTGTTGTTGACAACAATTTAGCAATATGTATTTCGAGATTAACCAGATAATGAATTATACAAGTTAAGATTTGGATAAATTTAATAAAAATTGTTGTATTAATCTGGAAAAAAAATTACGTTTTAAAATCTATTAAACCGTTACTCTAAGGTAACGGATCGCCAATTTTAGGTCATATTTGACGATGTTCAAACGATTTTATTTTATTTTTTCTGAGGGTCGACTCCCACCAATTTTTATTAAAATTAGAAGGCAAGCTTGAAAATGCCGAGGCAGTAATTAAGAAAACTTTTCGATCAAATAACCTTAAAACTGTATGGCAAGTTATGTAATTTAACTATATTTTATTTCATAACGTCCGTCTGCTAAATCTGAGACTTAAAAGTAAATAACATGCGTCACGTCACGTACGGTACAAAAGTGCGACTAACGACAAAAATATTCTGAAAAAAAAAATTAATTCTGTGGCAACATTGCAAAAAATTTCATCATNTTTTATTATATATTCCGGTTATAACGGAAATCAACGACAATTGCCTTATTTTAAATGATATATGGAATATATAC
The DNA here is from genome assembly GCA_013372445.1 of Hypothenemus hampei. Taxonomy (NCBI): domain Eukaryota; kingdom Metazoa; phylum Arthropoda; class Insecta; order Coleoptera; family Curculionidae; genus Hypothenemus; species Hypothenemus hampei. The sequence goes on along the minus strand of JABRWK010000136.1, from coordinate 92,031 downwards.
AGTATGTCCCCGGATGGACTTCACAAGAGGATAAATTGACCTAAAATTTAAAGACATGAAAAAAAGTTATTCTTTATAAAAATTTGTGGTTGTTAAAAAATTTAGATTGTAAATGAGAAAATTCTGATTTATTGTGCAGGGTGTCTAAAAAAGAGAAAAGTTTAAATTTTATTTAACAGTAAAGTAGTTTTATCTTCCAATTTTAATCAAGTTCTAAACAGAAAAATTGTTTCAAATCATCTTACCTTTTTAAATGTCGGATATTATTAATTTTTATAAATAACGAGTTTTTTTATAAACACATAGTTCTATTCCATGAAAACGTAGATTCTTCCGAAAAATGTGTTCAATACGGTGGAAGTGTTCAAATAATATTTAAATATTATTTTTGGTTCAATATAATTTTTTTTTCTAACAATTTAATTAATTTTCTTTTAAAAGAGCAAAATTATTTCCAGAAGTTAATAATATTCGACATCTAAGAAGGTGGTATGATTTGAAACAATTTTTCCATTTAGAACTTTGATTAAAACTAAAAAATTAGGATACTTTACTCTTGATCATTCTGAGGTTTTTACTTATGCTTCACCCTGTATACATCCGATTTGCGTAAAACTTGGCACATCTTCGTTTGAAATCAAGCAGAGCATGATTAAAGAAAGAAATTTTCAAAATTATAAAATTTTTGGTCAATTTGTTTTCCTATGAAGTCCATCTGGGGACATATTGTATATTTTTTCATTTTTAGATTCAACTCATTAAGATGATTATATGCTTATTAGATTTTCTTATACTAAGACCTAACCGATTTTGAGATATTTTGATTTAAAAGATAAATCTTCTGAAAACGCCATAAATGAAAAATGTGAAATTCTCTGCTATTTTAAAAGCTACTTTTAACTTTTTATGCAACTTTATTAATAGTAAACGAATCATGGTAGATTGGCATAGAGGGTTTTTATGAATATTATACAGAGCATTCAAAAATAATCTTGAATTTAAAAACCTCTGAAATCAAAAAAGTCGTTTATTTTAAATGAAAGAGATTTAGTAATATCTTTCTTATAATAAATGTTTAAAATTATTTCCATTAACTTCCAAATATTTATTTATTCTAATATGGATAGATGTGGGGTTTAACATATAAAATAATGGACTTTATTGCTATCAGATTTTTTTAAATTCGAAATTATTTCTTAAACACTCTATAATACAGAGTGTCTAAAGGATTTTTATAAATATCATATTGAGTCTATATGTATATTTCTTTAATGTTTTGTACAAGGAGTATAAGTCACTTTTTCCGTTTTTAATTTTTTTTGATAATCCTGTAGTCAATTTTTTTTTACCCTACCCTAAGATTTCAAGTCAATATTATATTATCAATTATATTATTAATTTGTTAATAAGCAACTTAAATGCCTTCTATAGAACTTTGAAAACTTTAAATTGCTTTCCTGAAAATTTACTATTTTCGACTTATACTCATAATACAAAACATTATATATTTATAAAAACTCTTCATGCTAGGCTAAAAAGTCATTCTTCATAAAAAATTCAGCTTTTGATCAAAACAAAGATGGAATTGTCAGAATTTTATACAGAGCTGCCGGAAATTTAGGAAATGTAAAAAAGTACCAACAGTAGAGTACAGAGTACCATAATTTTTTGAAACGTAAAAATGTTAAGGAAAAGTTGCTTGGAATTAAAAATTCAGCTTAAATGTAAAAATTAAGTTTATCAAATTAAATTAAATTTATTTTACTTTTTTATTTATGAAGGATTTTTTTAGCTAGCTGAGAAATGTGTTAAAGTAATAATAATGTAAGTGTAAAAATTTGAATTACGTACTTTAAAGTTGGTACCTTTAAAATTTTATAAACTTTAAAAAATTTACTTTATTTTTTATTTTTTTTATTTTACATTTAAGATGATTTTTTAATTCCAGACAACTTTTCTTTAAAATTGTTTTGTTTCAAAAAATTAAGGTATTTTTACACATTTCTAAATTTTTGGCAATCCCAAATGTTTAAAAATCTGATAATCAAATCTTTAATTGGTAGATTGGTAGTTTGATCAAAAACTGAACTTTTGATGATTTTTTTTCAAAAACTCAAATATAAAAAAATGTTTCTTCTTGTCAACTCCATTTGCGAACACACATATACATACCATATAAACAGGGTGTTTCCTAACTATATCTTTACTTTAAGGGGGATACTACAGGCAGAAATAGGAAAAACAGATCCTATGAACTTGGGTCGGGACATGCTTCCTAAAGGGAATACAGCCCCTTGAACATTCTTTTTTCTTGCTTAAAATAATTACATATTTAAAGGAGGGTTTAAAGACAACCATTCACAAAGGTCTTATTTTTGCTTAATAATAAATTTTTCTGTCAAAAAAAGTCAGGAATATCATGTTTATTTGGAAATTATTTTTCGTAATCGCGACACAGTGCAATTGAAATAAGAGTGTTTTTTTTACGAAAAAATATCAGAAAATCATCTTTAACAAAATATACCAAAAAATGGTTAGAGAAAAAAGTTAAGATTAAAAAATCAAAAGCGCTCCTCCCTCAGCTACGTTTCTGAAGACAAATGGCTGTTAATTAAAAAAAGTACAAACTAATTGTAGGAAATGTACCAAAATGGAAAACTCTACCTAAACTAATTCCAACTATATTAAATAAAAACCACCTTTGGCCGATACATTCGATAATGTATCGAATTTGATACATTCCTTTGAGGGAGGTGATAGGATATGAGGTAAGGAATAAATTGATCCTTTAGGTATATACAAATTCCAAACTCAAGAGTTTTTGAGCTATTTCGATTTTTTATTTTTTTCTGAATTCTGGGTCTTAAAGCGATGCATCTCTCAAATCGCTAACTTTTTTATTATTTCCACTTGAATTTTTTGAAATAATTTTTCTTGTCTCTAATAATGAAAAAGCTATAGTAAAAAAAATCGTCACTATACAGGGTGTCTGGCAAGTCGTGACAATAATTTTAGGGGGTGATTGAATAATAAGTCGCATATTTATATGACTTGTAAGCGACATGTCGTAGTCGTTTTGTCGTTTGACGTTGACGAAAAAAAATGTAGAAAACAAAAACTTGTACCTCCCACATTAGTTTGATACTGTCCATACATAAGTCTAATTAACCCCATCTACATATGCATTCAGTTGCAGCAGTCGCAGAAGAATGTCTCTTCAATTTCGAATAAACAGCGTCGTATAATATTTGTTGGCGACAAGTTTAATCCTGTCTGCAGCGTGTCTGCTTGGTATACGAATCGTTATAAGAACCTACGTGTTGTAAACGAAGCAAACATGTCGACAACACGTTTGAAACAAATGGCGTATTAGTATGCGACCGGGCTTAACCAAACATACCTATAGTATACCAAGTGTTGTAGATTTTCACTTATTAGCATTTTCAGATTTAATTTTCCTATTAGCTAATATTTCTTAAAATAAAATGAACGGCCCAACGTAAAGTAGGTAATTTCATACATTCAACTGGATTTATTTATGCTTATGATTAATATGTTATTATCCTGTATACTCTATTGTTATTTTATACAGTTAATTTGAATAAACTTAACTTTTTTTAATTTTTTAACGTATGAAATTATCTATTTTACATAAAGTCGTTCATTTTGTTTTAAGAAATACTACAATATTAGTTCATTTTTTTCGAAAAACTCCATAGTACCATAGTCTTCACGAAAATGTTGTAGTATCTGCAGTAAGAGTATTGCAAAAGAAAGAAAAATACAAAATACTTCAAATGCGTTACCATTAGCTTAATATGAAAATTAAATCTTAAAATGTTTATAACTGAAAAACAAAAACATCTAAATTACTTCACTTTGAAAATTAAAGAACTATTGAGCGACCTCCAAAAATACGCATATCGACCTGAAATTTTCAGAGAACCTATAATTTTCACCGTAAAAACTAATAACCTAAGAGAAAGAAAAAATCGATAATTATCGATTTTTTCATTTTTTTACTTTTTTTAAATTTTTTTTCTTTTAACTTTCAACACCCTGTAGTTCTTAAACACGCAACATTGGCATAAGACAAGTTAAGTGTAATCGTCCCCTACCACCGTTTTCTGGATGTCCCTGTCTTAATAAAATGTTTGATGCCAAAGTTTGATCATGAATTCGAATTTTAGAAGAAGTTGAATTTCATGGAAATCCGACCTGTCTCTATACATAGTTTCATGTATAAGGTCTTATTGACAGTGTTCAGTACTATTAAAATATGTTACAATTAGACTTGTTGTATAACCGCTGTTCCCTTGTATAATTAGCCATTTTACTAATTCTTAAATGTCTTGAGCATCCCCTAAAAATTTTTTAATGAAACTGACCTTATTGAGGACTCTTAAAGGCTGTTAAATTAACATATTTTCATGCGAAAATGGAAAAAATAGTTTTTTTTGAGCCACCCTAATAGAAATATTTTCTTAAATCGACTCAAAATCACCTATTCTATCATCTCCTAAAATTATCTATCATAATGACTTGTCAGACACTCTGTATATACTCTGTAGATATGGCATATGTTACGGGCAATGTAAACAATGACTGCCTCTATTGGTCATTGTAGGAAATAATAAAATATTTCACTTCATTTCCTGCATTGTAAACAATACCCTTACTATATTGGGCAAAACAAATTTTATGCTTGCCACCTCAGATTTAACTTCATTTTTGAATGCATTAATTCTACGAAGTCACTTTGTAGATATATTTGCATCAACGCAGACATTTAAAAATATGTATTAGGTGACAAAATGTTTTAGGATTTTTTTATTTATTTATTATTTTAAATTTATTTCTGTTATATGTATTATGTTATTTAGGTTTGTTAAGCTAAGGTAGGACCTGGTCTGGTTTATTTTGTTTAGCTTTATGAAAAAATTAAAAAATTTCTAAAGCATTATGGAGAGAAAAAAAAACAATTAAGAAAATTAAAAATAAAATAATAAAAACAGGTCTATACTCATTTTCTTAAATAACACCTTTCGAGGGGCAAAAACATGTATTTTTTCTTGCTAATGAAAAGGATGCTAAAGCATTATGGATCCTATGTACCCTTCTAATAACGAATAATTATTATTTTGTAAGTTAATAAAATATAAAAACGTAAGCCTCAAATTCTAGATGTACGTATTTATCTACCTTACCCAAGATAACATGGTCACTGTATTCGAGCAATTTTTGAAAAGTTCATTTTTAGAGTGGTCTTTGTGGTCTTAAGAAAAATCCTGTTTTGGAAACTTTTTGTGTGGTGGAAATTTTTTAATATGATTTTAATAATTTTGTAGAGCGGATTTTTCTACATATATCCTGAAAATTTGATTAAAATTGAACTACAAATAAGGGAGTTAGTTTTTTAAAATCGTCAAAAAAGACCGAATCTTATTTTGCTTGAAAACCGTCACTTATTGACGATTTTAAAAGGCTGTAACTCCATTATTTGTCGTTCAATTTTGATCAAATTTTCAAGATATATAAAGAAAAACCCGCTCTACAAAATTATTAAAATCATATTAAAAAATTTCCACCACACAAAAAGTTTCCAAAACAGGATTTTTCTTAAAGACCACTCTAAAAATGAACTTTTCAAAAATTGTTTGAATACGTAAACTGAATTTTCATTATACAAAATTTGAATAAAATCGGTCGAAAATTACAAAAAATAGATTTTTTTTCGGCTGTACGCAGATTTTCTTCCGCCACTGTATATCGAAAAAGTCATACAATTCAATAAATCGATATAACTCAGGATCTACCCATGCAATTTCCCTGCTTTTAGACTTTATTTTGGTCAGGAAGATGTCTACCATAAAGTTAGACGGCCGAACAAATCAAAAATGCCACTTGGCTCTTTTATGAACAATTAAATTTCTAGTTTCGGAAAAAAAATTCTAAAAATATCCAAAATTAAAAACTTTGCATCCTGTTGAAGATACCGAAATTCTAGCACCTATATATTTAGTATTTGGATCCCAGAATTTGTGATAAAAATCTAAACGCTGTACGTCCACTCAAAAATGATTGGATCATTGTTATCATCATCTTATAAAATTCAGTTCTTGCTTCATATACGTGTTACATACATTCCAAAAAATGAAAAACAAAAAAAAATTAAAATACCAAGATTTTGGGTCGATTTCAGTTACTACCTTTAGATGCACCAATAAGATCCCGCTTACAAATGCGCATTTCATAATTAGAATTACAGGAAATATGGCTTAAGCGTTTACATGGCTTGTTATTGACACATTTTGGTTCAATATGCATTAGATAGTTTTGTCAAAATAAAGAGTTGCTTTAAAAAATAATCTGACATATGTATATTTTGAAGTTGTTATTTTATTTTATTTTCCTACATATGTATATATTACTATTACTATTTTATTTAATTTAATTAACCAAAGCTCACATTTATCTGTCTATTTTTTACTAAGTATAGATTGGTACAATTGCTAAACTTTTCTGGAAAACACAACTTTAATGCGCATTAAATGTTTACATGGATTTGAGTTCGGATTTAAGACGCTAAATCAACATTTTCAATTCGCATATACATCAATGCATCATATGCATTCCAAGTACAATTACCTCGCCTTAATGTCTTCAGCGTGGTTTTTTAAAAAAACCCTTTTTGAATTTTTTTTCCTTTCGCTATTCGATTACTTGCTCAACACTATGGTCTTTTGTATGAAATGAAAAATGTCCAGAAATATTGGGATTACGGGCAGATTTTAAGTAAAAACTTTTATAAAATAATTTTTACACGTCAGCAAACCAAACTTCTTGTAAACTGTTTTCAAAAAATTTTTAAGGTAACATGCATACATAGTGCTTTAAAAACTTCCTCATTTCAATAGCTATCCAATAAAGCATTACATGTTCAACAATCCATTGGAGGTTCCAAAAAAATAGTAGAAATAATGAAAGTATCGCGTAAAGGAAAGAAATAAATGTATGTAGTTAATGTATTTCTGAGTTCGCTAACCCTGTCAATAATTCTTTGTCACAGAACATCAATGTTTTTTACAGATTTTGATAAATTCTTGTATAGTAATTTTTTCATTGTTCCCCATTGCACCCATTGTAAATTTTTTCATTATACTTCTTCGTTTAAAGCTCAGATTTACATCTATACATTTATAGTAGATGTAAATCTGAGTTTTTCGCAAGTTAGAGAATTGGGCCAAAATTAAAAAAATAAAATAATAACTAAACCCGATGTATCGAAAGAAGAGGCTCAATTCCCGAGCTTATGAAAAGGCAATATTTGACACCTATGGACTTCTTCGTTTGAGCACAATAAGTGAATTGGTATACAAAGACCTGTGGAAAACTTTGATGTTCTGAGAAAAACACCATTGATGAGGCTAATAATGATTCTTTCAATAGAAACCTACATACTACATACACTTATTTCTTTCTTTTAGGAGACACTTTTATTATATCCACTATTATTTTTTTGGAACCACCAATAATTTGTAGAACATGTAATGGGTAGTTATTGAAATGAGGAAACTTTTAACCCTTTGACGCTTGAGCCCAAGTGACACTCGAGCTCGTTGAACTTGACAATTTGCGCGAGCCTGAGTGTGATTCGGGCTTAAATTTCGGCAATTAAAAAAATGTTATTTTTTACCACTGTTAACGCATGTTAGCTTGAAAATGTTTTTAAAACATAAAAATCATAAAAAGTTTAAGTAGCTGACCTGTAGAAATTATTTTGTAAAAGTTTTCACTTATAATCTGCGTATATCATAATGTTTCTAAGCATTTCTAATTCCATACGGAAGATTATTTTGTTGGACAAGGAACAAACCAAAAAGGGATTTTTTTATAAATTATTGAGTATTTGCATATAAGGGTTCAGAACCGTTTTCATTCATTTTGCCATTTGGTTTCTTTAAAATCCTAGTTTAGAAAAACTAATATGCAATAAAAACACAAGAATTAAAGAAAATAGAATAAAAAATCTCGATGGTACGCCGCCAATGCCACAAATGCATTGTTATTCTGGATATTCAAACAATATATCCCAAATTGTACCAAAGGCCTCACATAGCCGAAGTTTTTGAAGAGGTATTGGCGTCGATTAGGCGTATAGAAAGGGGGGCCGTGGCAGTTCAAATAGTGGTTCGACTACAGCAACGGAAATAAAATCCTGTAAGGCTGATCTAAAAAAAGTAGTAGGTAACACATGTTTAATCTATGAGAAATTACCAACTGTTTTAGTAGAAATTGAAGCTATTTTAAATTTCCACCCTTTAACTCTTTTTTCTCTGACCCAACCGATTTTTTCTTTTAAATGTTATGAATCGTTGGTTTTTCTATTTTTTAAATTAATCACAACTCGATAACGTTTGAATGTCCTCTAATAAATATTAAATTACATC